>MEHQ01003169.1:0-66179 GCA_008828725.1 Saccharina japonica
TGGTAGATGGCTGGCGTTTTCTGTCCCGTCTGATTATAGACTTGCCGTCGTGCATCCTGGTAAATCCTACCATCGGGATAAAATTATATTATTACGTACCTGGTACGCGGTACGAGTACGTACTTCAGCACCATACCTGGGGTTCACTTCTACGAACTACTACAACCTCGTACCGTACATACCAGTGAGAGTTTCGAGTACATTACGGTGTCGACAAGGGTGGGAACGTCGTTATAAAGCATGCTCGCGTCTAGAACATTGCTGTCGCGCTGTTGCCGTTCGACACCCCTTCCTTGCACGCGAACATGTATGCAGAACTTACACGTACTGGTAATGGCATCCTAGCTGGTGCCAGGTACCTCTCGGTTCTTGGTAAAGACACGAGTTGACCGTGCTGCGCGAGGTCTCATCTCACCGTGAGCTTGTTTTCGGCGATGGAGAGGCACACGTACTCCGGGTCGCTCAGCCTTGCGATGTGCTCCAGGAGATGCGCCGGGGCGCCGCCCTTGGTGAGCTCCTTTGACCGCTTGGAAGGCCTGTGTCTGGCGAGGTGCTCCTCTCTCAGCCTGCGAACGGTCATCGCGAGGATGAAGCTTGCGACGCCAACTCCCAGACAAAGCTGGGCCATGGTCGCGCGGTCTACGGCTTGCTTGAGCGCCATGCTGGCTCTTCCACTGCGTCTTGTCCTGCTCCTGCTCTTCTTTTTCTTCCCCCTCCTGCTCCTCCTGCTCCTCCTCCTGCCCCTTCCCTCCCTTTTTCTGCCGTTGTCTGTGTTCTTATCTTGCTGCTCGCACGCTCGTTTCGTTGCCAAACGTCAAGCAGGTGGGTGCTGCTGCTGTGTTTGGTGACTCGACAGCGAGTCGACAGTCTCGTCTGCAGACAAGTTGCACAGACTTGGTGTGTCGCTTTTTCAACCGGCCCGAGTAGTTTTTGAGCAGAGCTCAAGCGCTTGACACGGTCTAAAACAACAGGTCGATCAGGGCAGGACAGAAACGGATATATATGGTCCACGGCACCGGTTTGTCTTGATGACAGTCGAGGCCCTCAGCGTTCTCCTGCAATCATTGCATCTGCATTGTCATTGCGGAAAGCAGCCAGTGCAGCTTTTAGCAGCCCAGGCTTCCCCCCGCCCCCCGGGACTGTCAGAAACGAAGAAAAACATGTAATTATCTCATGAACTCCCTGCTGCTAGAATGCTGCTGCGTGCGGCGTGCGGCAGTTAGACATGTTTACCTAGGCTTGGAGGCCTCTCTTCGCGCGAGCGTGTGAGTGTTATCGCCCATGTTGCCAGGCGCCACCCGGGGGATTTCCCTCTGGTATACACTCCTCGTCAACGCCAGCGCTGGGCGTTTAGTTCTCGCCTCGACCACACGCCGCGTCACGCCACCAGCCTTCGTCGGCATCATCCCCGTCAGCAGCGGCAGGAGCAGCAGTAGCAGGAGCAGCAGCAGCAGCAGCAGCAGCAGCAGCAGCAGCATCAGCCTCAGGGCCAAGGGCTCTTTCCCACCACCACGAGCAGAGCAATGCAGCTTTCCCTTCCTCCCGTTTTCGTGGGAGGTCCAGCGGTCGCCCCAGGAGTCGTCGCAATGCTTGCGGCTGTCTTCTGCGCCACAGCAGCAGCAGCAGCAGCAGCAGAGAAATACTCGTCGCGGCTGGGCGCGGTCGATGTCATCGTCTGCAGCGTCAGGACTAGACGGGGCACCCCCTTCGTCGCCAGCGATCGTCGGCTCCAGTCCCACTGCAGGCAGCAGCAGCGGCAGCGGGAGCGAGGAAGAAGAGCTGGGTTTGGCTGCTGCTAGAGGTGGTGGTGGTGGTGGTGGTGTCGGTCATGACAAGGACGAGGTGCTGAAGGTGACGCTTCTGTCTGGGTTTCTCGGAGCGGGCAAGACGACGCTGATGCAGAACATACTGCGGCAGGCGAGGGAGGAGCGGCTGTCGCTCGCCGTGATCGTCAATGACATGGTGAGAAAATGAAAACAAGCGCATGGCGAGGAGGAAGGGGGGGGGTGGGGAGGAGGAGGACGAGGCACCCCACTTTCATGCACACTGCTGTTGTACTCATACACGCCCGTCCCGTACGACCGCGGCGTGGATATGGATATAAGGACATGTTACCAGCAAATATGCAATTAATGCCGTACGTATCAGGTCTCCTACGTGCGTATAACATATTTACCTTTGGCTTAGCAGCGGCTTCTGGTTCGTTTTGTCGCAGTAGACAAGGAGCGATGCGTTGACCGATGCCGTCCGGTCGGCTGTCGTTGCCCGTGGCAGCAGCAAAAAGAGTTTAGGAACGATAGAGTACCATAATCTGCTCATCCAAATTACTAACTACCTGGTACTAGGGAATAAGAGGCCCTCCCGCCCCCACGGCGGTAGGGCCACTAACGCAAGTAGTAATGGAGATGATAAAGGCTCAACTTAAAAATAATATGTAGGAATAAATAGGACACAAATTGACTGCGAATATTCCACAGATGCTCCGAGTACCTTGGAATAAAGTAAGGACTATTGGAGATAAAATACTTCAGGTACTTCGTCTACTCGGAGTATTTCGGGGTTCGATACTCCGGGATACTGCTCGTATTCGGAGCATTTCGGGTATGAACACTCTCGATACTGCTTGTACTCGGAGTATTTCGGGGTCCGATACTGCGGGTACTCCTTTTGCTCCCGAGTATTTGGGGCTTCAGTACTGATCATACTCCAAGTACTCCGAGTATTCAGGCCGCCAGTACTCTAATACTCTTAAGTACTCGGGGTACGAAATGTACTCGATATTCGGAGTATACTCGGGAGTGTGAAGTACGTAAGGAGCATTTTGCATCATTTTAAAGACTCGGCCGTCGTTCCTCCCAGGTTCTGGGAGCATGCGACTGGCGTTTATAGCATTTCAAAATTCACAGATGCTCCCATTACCTCGGAGTATAATTAGAGTATTTTCGAGAAAAACATATTTTAGGTACTTCGTGTACTCGCAGTATTTCGGTGTCCAATACTCTCGATATTCGGGAGTACTCCGAGTAATTTAGATGTTTTTGCTCCAGTACTGCTTGTACTCGAGGATAAGTACTGCTCATACTCCCAGTACTCGGAGTATTTGGGCCTTCAGTACTGCTCATACTTCAAGTACTCCGAGTATTTAGGCCATCAGTACTCTAATACGTACGTACGTATGATATAAATAAATACGTACTGCTGCAGCAGCCTTTTTCGTACGTACGTGTATACAACAGGCACATTTTATGTACGTACGTACGTGCACAGACAGCATGACGCAGGCTAAATGAAAATGCCACATGAGCATGTCACCTGAGCATCGCTGAACGTGATATATCGACGAAGAGACTATGCATTAGGGCTTGAGTCGGCACGACTTAAGTCGCCGACTTGTTATTAGTCGGACTAATAGTCAGTCGTGAAACGGGGGTGCCGACTTTCCGACTTATTGGGTTTCCTTAACTGTAGGAAGGCTTTTTTAATGCGGGGTACAGCTTTTAACGTGAACTGCTGCGGGCTGCGGAATACCCTGAGCCAATCTTATACCGTCACATGCCCTGTGACACTGCAGCGCACAGCGGGAGATCCACACACACACACACATGGCGGAACAGCCCATCTCTCTCGACGGTGCCGACGTCGTCAGCCCTGGCGCACCCAATGCCAACGCTGAGGGCGGAGATCCCGTCGGCGAAGTTGTGCCCATTATCAGCCCGCGGACCACCTTGGCGAGTGCGCGCGACCTCGAAACGGTGTTCTACCGCGTGAAGCATGAGCAGAGGTGCAGCAAGCCGCTCAGATGCAACAACCCGCTGTGGAAGCTGGCGTTCACCCGATGAATCGTCAGAGTCTACGTCGTATTGTAGCTTTGGGTCCATCGAGTAGGTTCCTAGTTTAATGTTTCATGTCTTCGTTTGTTTTTGGGGAAACGGTTTGTCTTTCGTACCAGAGGTGCGATACTGTATAATCGCTGGTTCAGGACTTGCCGTCGTCAGTGACGCGCGCGTTTCGCGCAAGGTTGGGAGAGACGTTATTAAACAAATAACATCACGGAGGGATCCAAGACCTTTTCTTCTGGGGATAATTTTTGCCCCGCTATCTTGGTGATGAGTTCGCTTTTTCGCTCGTATTCCCGCCAGGTAGTATTGCGACTCAAACAATTGCTGTCCGTTCCTCTGGTCCGGGGTAGATCTACCTGGTACATGCGTTGAACTTCTCGTTTTTTGTGAATTTCTTGTGTAAACTGAAGATTTTTTTGTGTTTTTCGTTTGAAACTTATGTGAATCTAGGTCATATTGTTTGCGCTTTTCTTGCGTAAAGTGAAGCCAAATAGCGTTTTTTTTGCCTCCGGCGGCGCCTTCAGCGGGATCCTCTCGAGGCGCCTCCGGCGGGCCCTCCGGGGGCGCCTCCAGCGGGACCCCCTCGGCCGGGGGGGGCTTTTTTGGCTCGCTTCGCTCGCCTGACTTTAGCCGGCAAATCGGCTGGCTTCGCCAGCCAACTTACCGACTAAAGTCAGCTAGTCGGCTTCGCCGACTAGCGACTAGTTATTAGTCGTGAAATGAAACCGACTCACAGCCCTAGCTATGATTGTGTCTCGCGGCACCTACGAGCTAGCCTGGTATATGTGATACCTGGTATCATATTATTGCGCCGCATTCGACAAAATGGTCTATTTCTTGCCATCCCTTGGAGAGTGATCGAGATTTGTTGCAAAACCAAAACCAGCAAACACAACCACCACCACCAACAGCAGCGACACGTTTCTGCTGCTACTGGTGCTCAGCTGGTGGTGGTGGTGGTGGTGGCGGCGGTGCTTGACTCGAGGATAGTTGTTGGTGCTCTCTGGTACCTGCTCCCTGGTACCTGGTATGCGGTGGAATACGATACGGGCAGGCGACCAAAGCGAGGATGGACGATACAATCTACCGCACTGCTGCAATACTCGTACGTAGAGCAGCCGCGAATCGCTGTGGCCATGGCGACAAGCACGGCGCACGTGCGAGTTGTACTACAGTATGCCAGCCTGCGACGTAAGAAGACGGTGCCGGGCATGCCGGCGTAGGGAGAAGCGTGCTTTGAATGTGTGGGAGAAAAAAAATGGATGTTTTTTTTGTTTGCTTTTGCTCCATTCTAAGTTGCTATGATAAAGTGGGCATCAAAGATCACTTGATTAAAGTATTGTTTTTTGGGCATCAGACGAACTATATATAATAGATAGATATAAACAGCGCCTTGTGGATCGTCCTTGGCTGAAGCTTCTAGGCCTTACTACGTATCGAAAAGTACCTCTCCCGAGAAACGACATCGCCCTCAATCATGGCTAAAGCGATTGTTAATGATATCGGCCGAAGACGCGAGCGACACGGTCGTGAATCTCGTTCGCGAGTATATTTCCAACGCGTCCACTTGCATTTCTAGTATGTGATATACTTATCTCTGTGATGGAGAAAATTTCGGAAAGCTCACCAGCGCACACTCGTATTCATAGCTCACGAATAAGCACCTGCTCACGCTCGTCCATCACGAAAAAATGAAACCAGTTTCCTGTCACTCGTTTCAAAATACTCCAGCCGTTTTTTATGAGGCGTACCCCCCCGGCACCCACCCACCCACCCACCCTACCCACTCACCAAACCTACCCACTCACCCCCCCCGCCCCCCGCCCCCCCCCCCACCGCCCCACCCCACCCGCCCACCCCACCCACCCACCCATCCCACCGACGGTACGCCTCTCTCATGCCATGTAACTCTCAGGCTGACGTGAACATTGACGCTCAGCTTCTCGCACGCGGCGAGGGACAGACACAGCCGGGGGCGTCGGAGGGAGAAGCAGGCGGTCTTCTCGGGGCGGATATCAGATCGGTGGGCAGTGAGGAGCAGCAACGTAGCAGCGGCAAGGGAAGCGGCGGCGGCGGCGCGTTCGTGGCTATGCAGGACGGGTGCATCTGCTGCACGCTGCTGGACGACCTTTTGATGGAGGTGACTCTCAGCAGTAGTACGTATACAAGTATAAGAGTAGTATACACCTATAAGAGTAGCCGAAACCAAAGTGTTTTGTGCAGGGTGAGAACTTCCGGTGAAGTCGAGCTAGAGCCATCAAACCCACCACTGCCAGCAGTCTCCACGACCTTTAAATTCAAGTATGATTTCAACTGGGCTTCATCCTCGAAGCATGGGCGCAGACGTAACGTATTTTTTTCACAGCTGTGTCCGTCTCTCGGGGACCAAGTGACTTGAAACTACAGCAGTAGATGCTGTTTTGGCAACCAAGTGTAAACCGCCTATCGTAGACGTAAAAAGGGCATGACCTTGGTCCATGGTGTTGTTTTTACTCTCCAGTGTTCGCTCGCCTGTTGTTGGAATGTTTTTTTTTAGTCGCGCGCGCTCTTTCCGTCCTATACAGTAGCAGTAAGGATAGCAGCACAGCACTAGAGCATTGCCCTCGAGCCACCCCATTCTACTCTCGGCCCTCAGTGGTTAGAATGCTCATGTACCCGACTCCTCTGGCGCTTTAGATCGAACACGTGTTTACTTGTGTTTTCGATAGTATCATAGGGTAGGTACAGTAGTTTTACGGGCATGGTATTGGGTCAGACACCACAGCTACCCGACTACCCGCGCGCATGGTGTCTCGATCCCAATTACGTAATATTACGTCGGGTATGGTATTCGAGGGCGGTAATCATAAACAAAATACACCCATTCTGTGCGTAGGATATACCCGTGTAGGTCATATACCCGGGTACATACCCTAAAGCGCAAACCTGACGAAACACACATTTGCAATATACTCAGTACACTTGAAGTATATATATACTAGGGAATAAGAGGCCCTCCCGCCCCCACGGCGGTAGGGCCATTAAAGCAAGTAGTAATGGAGATAATAGAGGCTCAAATTAAAAATAATATGCAGGAATACATAGGAAACAAATTGACTACGAATATTCTTAATAGGAATACAAATATATGGTTAAGGAAATAGAAACGATGGGGATTGACTCCGAATCAATGCGGGTTGTTTGATGGAAAACATATTTATAATAGATGTGGGCAGGGGGGGCTGGTTGCTTCCTGAGAGCACGTTGTTTGTTGTGTGTCGGGCCAACATGCTCAAGTCTCCGGAGTCGTATAGGCAGCAAGGGCTGATACTTCCGAGGGGGCATGGAGTGATTTGACACACGACACGCAGTGAGACGTCGAAGTGTGGAGGGCGTGAGATTTATGTTTACCCATCCGCCGGAGGATATAAAAAAAAAAGAAAAAAAAAAGTTGTTTGTTGTTGTCGGCTGTCTCGCGGTCATCGCGAAAGGGTCTTGCAAAACCGCTCGCGAGACTGGCTGTGCTGATGATCGAGATCATTTGACTCGTGCATGCATGCATACCGATTTTTTCGTGAAAAATATTACAGGGCACAAATACTACTCTGCAGCATTATTATTGGTTGCTGGCTGTGTTACGTACGTACATCGTACAGTTATTTTTTTTGTCCATCCCATTTATTATCTTCGACCTTCCTTTCTCTCTTCTTCCTAGTCGTAACTCAGATCCGGGGTCACAAAGTAGGCTCTTCTCCCTCCTCCCCCACTACGATGCTTGCCTTGCTTTTTACCGCGAGAAGATTTCAGCAATTTCTTCCCTCGTCAACTTTCGTCGAATTGTGCTGACCCACGCTATAATATGCGCTCTCGACAGTTGGTGTCATTTTGAAAACAAAAATCTCCATACGAGGAGAATCGAACCCCCGACCTCCAACGCTAACAGGCTTCGTGGCTACCTGTTAGACCACCGGGGAGACCGGCAGTAGGCACATTGAACGCACGTACCATACGCACATACGTACCATCTGATACGTACGACACTGTACTCTGTACCATGGTATTATAGCAGCGCGCGTAAATCCGCACTAAAAACAGTATAAAATAAGCGAGGCAGATATGCGCTGATCGTGTCCCCAGGTATACGTACGGCAGCAGTGTGGTCGAATATACATACGTATTTTTCATATGTACGTGCACAGACAGCATATCTTTCTGTCCCCGGGAATACGGGAATGCGGTGATCGTGTCCCCGGGTATACGTACGGCAGCAGTGTGGTCGTCGTATTGCTGCAGCAGCCTATATATCGTACGTAGTATTTCGTTCCCAGACTCACGTACGTATATACAACCAGGCACATTGTATTACTGTCATAGGGGGCTTCGCCGCGGCGGGCTGACGCCCGCCTGCGGCTACGCGCAATGCCCATAACGGCGAGGAGTAGCCTACTGGGGTAGATTGGGAGCTAAGCTTAGGGCGAGCAAAGCGACTCTGTACTGCCAAGGGGTGCACAGCAGTAGTACATGACACCTAATAATGAAAAACACTCACAAACGGAGGCTAGGTTTCTTATTTACATGAGAGGAGAGGATGCGTTTTATACTAGCTTCAATATAACGGCTTCCGAATTTCTTATTTCTTGTAAATATCACCCTATGGTACTGAGGTGTTATGATACGTACGGGTATATGCATGTACAGTAGTAGCTGCGTGTAAAAAAAAGAGCGTGCATGTTTTGTATGTGCGCTCTCCATCACCATATTCTTGGTAAACGTTGCTGCAGCGCCCACCGCCCTCATGTCCACGCCCGCGAGCGCACGCGAGGCCCTGCCCGGTACTATATCCAGGCACACACCGACCACTATCGTACTGCTGAATACCACGCACGCATGAATACTGTACAGATATCATCGCATATTAAAAATTACCTGGTATATGATACCCTGTTACTGCTTGCAGCGGTACTGGTACTCGTACATATAGTACGTAGTACGTGTATATCAGCAGTAAAAGGAGCCGGTACGATAAAAATCCGGGTTGGTCGTCTATATAAAAAAACGGAATCTTGCATAGTGCCGTTTGCGTGTAGAACAAAAAATCATGTACTGGTTGGTATGGCATGTGCACGTGACTAAAAGGGCATGGAATCCTGGAAAAATCGCAGCCCCGTGAGACATGAGTTGGGCACGGCCGAGACCGCCCTTGGCAGAGTAGGCAGAGCAGGGGTCGGCGAGCACGATTAGGGAATCTTTGATTATGCATGTACAGCAGTAGCGTGTAAAACAAAAGAGCGTGTGTGTTTTGTATGTGCGCTCTCCATATTCTTGATAAACGTTGCTGCAGCGCCCACCGCCCGCATGTCCACGCCCGCGAGCGCACGCGAGGCCCTGCCCGGTACTATATCCAGGCACACACCGACCACTGCCATACTGCTGAATACCACGCACGTATGAATACTGTACAGATATCATTGCATATTAAAAATTACCTGGTATATGATTCTCTGTTACTGCTTGCAGCGGTACTGGTACTCGTACATATAATACGTACGTGTATATCCGCAGTAAAAGGAGCCGGTACGATAAAATTCCGGGTTGGTCGTCTACTCGTACATAAAAAAAACGGAATCTTGAATAATGCGGTTTGCGTGTAGAACAAAAAAGCATGTACTGGTTGTTATGGTATGTGCACGTGACAAAAAGGGCATGGAATCCTGGAAAAATCGCAGCCCCGTGAGACATGAGTTGGGCACGGCCGAGACCGCCCTTGGCAGAGTAGGCAGAGCAGGGGTCGGCGAGCACGATGGGGGAGTTGCATGTCGCCGGGTGGACGTCATCGCCAGTTATCGCGAAAAGGGCAAAAATCTACGTCTAAGAAAAGCTGTCGAGCTCTCTCCGAGCAGCAGCTGCAATTTTGTACATGTATTTATACGTACGTACGAACGTACACAGACAGCATGATACAGCATGAGCAGGCTCATGATAATGTCACGTGAGCATGTCACCTGAGCATCGCTGCGAACGTGATGTATCGTCGAAGAGCTATGATGGTGTCTCGCGGCACGGTCTAGCCTGGTCGTATGATATCTGGTATCACATTACGAGTATTGCGCCGCATTCGAAAAAATGGTCTATTTCTTGCCATCCCTTGGAGAGTGATCGAGATTTGGTTTTACTGCACACAACCACCACCACTCACCACCAGCGACACGTTTCTGCTGCTGCTGGTGCTCAGCTGGTGGTGGTGGTGGTGGTGGTGGTGGTGGCGGTACTTGACTTGAGGACGGTTGTTGGTGCTCTTTGGNTTGAAGTACCGGGAGTGTGTTGCACGTGAAAAGGGAGTTCTAACACAGCAGCAGCAGCAGGCGTTCGTTCCTCGTATTATACCGGTTACGTATATTCTCGTATGATAGTATAATAGCCACCGGGCGAGAACGAAGAACATAACAATAATAATAGTTGATATACTGAAAAAAATAAACTCTTGGAAGCTACGTAAAGAAAAAGGGCTAGCCACGGGGCAAGTAACCGCGGGCAAGTAATACCGACCAGCCCAAACCAGTTTACAGTTACTGTACTTGTAACGGACAGTATGATATCCGTCTGAACAGCAGTATGCATGGTACAGGCACTGCCCTTGTATAGTAGGTGGTTGCGGCGGTCGATGGAAATAACTTCACCACACTGCACTGCGTACTGCTCTTCAGACGGATGCTGCCCGTTGTTACTTCTATGTACATCAGATGTGACTCTGTTTCCAAGTATTTTGTCCCTACAACGGGACTACGGTCGCAACAAGCCTCTCGTACAACAAAGTAGACCCCGTCCGTGTTCCAGCCAGCCCTCCAAAAGAGGGGTCCCTTTTTTTGTTTTTGGGTGCCGTGGAAAATCGGACAAGGTATCTTAACCGTTTTAGCACTGCTCTGTACAGAAATATATATATATCGCCACCTCATTTCACTCTTGGTACCCAGTGGTTCGAGTGCTGATGGATGCGACGACTCCTCTGGCGCTATTTCTGTACGATTACGGAGGACCATAGTAAATAGGACCAAATGTTGTTACTAAAAATGGGTACATGTATAGGTTTTAGTCTATACCGTAGGTCCTATTTACTACATTAGCCCACCCGTAATACGTGGTGCTACTGTTCTTCTCGTTCCACAGGTGGAGACCATGGCGCTCGAAGGAAAATACGAGCACCTCATCATCGAGTCCACGGGAGTTTCCGACCCGACACCGGTGGCGCAGGCGTTAGCGACAAGCGCAAGCAGCAGCAACAGCATCAGCGGCGGCAATGACAATGACGGCGACGGCGACGGCTTATCCGGCGAAGGTGGAATCAGTGAGGGAGACACTGGCAACGTTGCTGTTAGGGCCATTCGTGACACGGCAGGTGCATCAACAGAAGCAGGAGGCGGCGGAGGAGGGGGGCGGGAGGGGGGGGGTGTACGCCTTGGATACCCTGGTGACCGTGGTGGACTCGACCTCGTTTTTGGACGAAGTGCGGAAGGCGGACGACCTCGAGGAGAGGGGTTTGGAGGCGCAGGAGGGGGACACTCGAACGGTCGCCGACCTGCTCGTGTCCCAGGCGAGTAACGACATTCGATTTTCCATGCCTGGTATATTCGTTGCACCATTTGGTTTTGTCGGGCTCGTTTTTGAGCACGTGAAAGGGTAGATATATAGAACGGACGGTTGTGCATGGGATGTCCGCGCATGGGTGTGTCCGTTTTTGACGGAATTTCCCCTTTTGATATTTTCCCCCCGAGTAGTACGTAGAGCAAGCAGGCTGGGTGCAAATGCGACGCCCCCCACGAGTCTGAGCTGTGTACACTCGTTTCTCCTCGTACTCTTCGTAGTCTAAGACGCTCTGAATACGGCGATATAGCTTTGATGAAATCCTTGGATCCAAACGGGACGGGCGTTAGCTCGGGGGAACATGGTAGCTGTGTGTTGGGCGGGGGGAAGAAGGGTCAAACAGCTCTTGTATGAATGAGCAATGAACCATGACGCACTGACTGATGGTAGTGTAGATGACGCGAGCGAGATATCGGGGCACCCTCTTACAGCCCTTTCGCCACTGCACAAGCCTATGATACCCTATTTCTATTTTCAAGTAGTTTTGACCCCAATTTTGGGCTGCGGTTTTAAAGGGGTACAGGGGTTTCCCTTTTGCTTCTGCACACGTTATTCTCCCTCTATTTTCAAGAAATTGTACCCACAATCGGGGAGGGGGGGGGGGGGTATCCGTGCACGCCTGTAGTCCCATATGACGCATAGACCCTCGCATCCCTACAATGCCGGGACGGAGCACGTTGGGTTTTCACCAACCAGGCAGACATTTCTTGCACCAAGCGCGAAGCGCCGTGAGGTATTGGGCGAGTCGCATGGAGGGTGAGCTGCATCCTGCTAAGAGCATTACTCTATTTTTAAGCTTTTCCCTCCCCTCAAAGGGAGGGGGGGTTCATGGGTCTTCCCAGCAATCACGCGTCACAGCCGCCTTGACGAGACACTTGCAGGGTCACCCAATGCTCTCTCGGACGGTGTCGCTTCCACCAATCGTTACCCCCTCACTCACTGCACCAAACTTCGCGCACGTTCCCGCCTCTTTCGCGTGCAAACCCCGCTTGCCCACGGTAAGAGTGTTTGTTAGTCCTCTGGTTTGATGAGGCAAGCCGGGATGGGTGTGTATCATATTGAAGGCACACATGATGGTGTAGGACACAACGGGTTTTCTCTATTATCGAGTGATAGTGGGGGGCGTCTCCATGAGGCGTATGAAATGCCAGAGGGAAAAACATGCCCCATTAGTCTCTACGTATTCCCCGGAACCGTTACATGAATATGTCGTACATGCGCCGAGTGCACTCAACATAATGCTCGTGGGGATAAAAAATGACCTCCGATGATATCCTCGATCTCACTTCTGTGAGATAGTTTTTTCTATTTTGTTAAAACGTTCTCGATCTCGCCACCGTGATTATTTATGTATGTTTTCTTCATTTTTTCATGTATACCGGTATATTTTTGTCAGGTGGAGTTTGCGAACGTGATCCTCCTCAACAAGGCGGACCTAGCCAGCGAGGACGACATGGCTACCCTCGAAGCTCTCGTGCGGCGGCTTAACCCGGCGGCTCGCGTGACGCGGACGGTGAGCTCGGACGTTGGCCTCGACGCCGTGCTCGGAACGGGGGAGTTCGATTTCGAGGAGGCTTCGCAGGCCGCCGGGTGGGTGCAGGTGAGACGAAAGTTTGGGGAGGTGTATGTGCTTGTGCCGATTTTTGCATGCTGTAAAGGTTTTATCGTTGTGGTCGTTATCGCTGTGATCGTTCTGGTTGTGGTCGTTATCGTTGAGGTCAGGTAGTATCTATGATTGTGCCATCGAGTATAGTTTAACGGTTTTTATCATGGTGGTCATGATCGCTGTCGTCGTTATCGTTGTGGTCGTTATCGTTGTGGTCGTTGTCGTTGTGGTCGTTGTCGTTGTGGTCGTGGTCACGCGCTTGTATCTGGCGAGATGGCGACCTCCTTTCTGGTTGATGCAATCTCTGCGAATAATAACCGATGGTGGCAGGGACCGCCAAAGCACCCTGTACGCAATGTTCTTGACCATGCGTGCTGCAGCAGAGTTTTATGTGCCGTGGGAAGTACAACGAGCATCGCCCAGTCAATTCACGACCTCAAAATGCTGCGACCCCTCGTCAGTGGACATTAATTTGGTTTCACATTTGTATACCTTGTCCCACCGTAGTGTTCTTACCCTCAACCCCTAGCTCTTAATTCCCTCCTCCTTCATTTTCTCCCTTCCTCCCTCCCCCCCTCTCCCTTTTCCGCCCACCCCTACTTTCTTTCTCTCTCTTACTATCATAAAATGACACACAACAAACGCGTTCGCTTCGTCGCTCGCCTGCTTAACAAGGCGCTGAACGACGATTCCGACGGTGCCAACACCCACAACCACGACCACAACGACCAGAGCGCTCGGCATCATGGAAAGCCGTTCGGCATCGGGAGCTTCACGTTTCGCGCGCAAAAACCGTTTCATCCCGACCGCCTGATGGGTTTCGTCATGGCGCACCTTCCGTCGGTTTTGCGGTCGAAGGTGAGATATAACGAAAATAGTTGTTTTTTTTTTCAAATACACCGCACGTGTTTTTTTGGTCACCCTTACCTGCCTGTAGAGTAACGTTAGAAAGCGAGAAGCGCCACCGCGCGGTTACGGGCACCCTTTCCTATTATGGTAACATTAGTAGAATTCCTGACATCGGGGGGGGGGGAGGGTTGCACTACGCGAGGCAGGCTTTTTTATTGTTTTTCTCACCGCGCTCTTTTTTCGCGCACGGAGAGTAAGTAGTAGACGGGAAAAAAAACGTTTTTCCATACAAGACATTTATTCCGCATCATTTGACACGGTTGGTTTTCTACGCAGGGCCATTGCATACACCCAGCTACAGCCAATGCCAGCGAGCATAATATAGAGGCGTGGTGATTGTGGTATTGTGCCTGTCGTGCGACGCCTTGGTCGAATTATCCGAAAATATGTTCCCGCCAAGTAAAGCACCTGTCGCGATGGTTTTTGGTCGATTCGAGGAAACCAAAACAATATGTTACCAGTTTGAGTTGGACGGCACGTCGCGCTCTGTCTGATCTACCCCCCGCCTCGCCGGTGGTCCATGAAACAGGGTTTTCTGTGGCTCGCCTCGCGACACGACACGGCAGGGGTGTGGAACCAAGCGGGGGGGTCGTTCGCGACCGAGTACGGCGGCTCGTGGGACGACCACGAGCCTGACCGTCAAGACGCGGGGGGATTAGAAGATGTCGCCGCTGCCGCCGCCGCCGCCGATACTCGTGCTAACGCCAACGCTAACGCTAATGCTAGCGCCAATAATGCTGACGCTATTATGGCCGACGCTAGGCGCAACGAGCTCGTGTTCATCGGGATCGGGATGGACGAGACCTCCCTCACCTCGGAGCTGCGCCGGTGCCTCTTGACGGAGGAGGAGATGGCCGAGGGGCGGGAGGGCTGGGCGCGAATGTTCGACCCGTTCCCTCCATGGGAAGTCGACGATGGGACGTACCAGGACGTCGATATGTGAAAGCACGCAAGCTGAACGAGCACAGGGGTTTTCATAGAGAGATGTAGCCTTTTTATTTTAAGGATTGGCAAAGAGGGGTCGGGGGAGGCGAGGGGAGTGAGAGACAAACCACGCGTGCTACTTTTGTGTACGATGGGGGTATCATCGTACGTAGCTCCTTTTTTTTTTGCCTTTAGGAGACGAATCACCTTTTGATTGACGGGGCTCCTTAACCCATTTAGGACTGCAGTCCCGATGTGGGGACAAAACACTTGGAATTAGAGGGAAATATATGGTTAGGTGCACTGGAGTACTAAAACGGTTAACCCTCAATCGCCGGAATGCCATTCTTGTTTTTTGTGTATGCCTACTTCATAATATGAAGTTTATATAGGGGCCATGGGATTGTTGATTGGGTTTACGCCTTCATTCTTCTGCAAGAATACTATTTCTAAAGTAAAGTAACAGACAGAAAGAAATACGAGTTTCGTTGTCGACCGACGGAATTAACTGTTTTTTTAGTAGTCATGGGGCTCTACCGACGTTTATTTTGCCACAAAAGGCAAGGGTATATATAGGAAAGAGATGCTCACCTTCGAGTGCCTCAGCTTGACGTGCATATAGCTGCACCGGGCACAGCAGAGGTACACGATATTGCCCGCTGGGCCGAATGGTAGGCCTAGACTAGAGGCCTACCGTGTGGTTTTCAGATCATTTGTTTTTTTGGGTGGGGTGGGTATAGAGCTCTCTCCTCACGTCAGGGAGCCTCATACATGAAGGGAAAAAAAATGGTGCATCTGTACCGCCATAATAAGGGCCCGTTTTAACGAAGAAAAAAAATATTCAACTTGGAAAAAAAAAATATCAAATCCGCTTTTCATTGGTCAACACACGCACCAGCACCAAAGATTAGGATCTTGGGGTATAATATTTGGTGCTGGTGCGTGTGTTGACCAATGAGAAGCGAATTTGAATTTTATTTTTTCCAAATTGAATTTATTTTATGCTCGTTAAGATGGGCCCTAAGGGCCCATATCAACGAATAAAAAATAAATTCTATTTGGAACAAGAAAATAAAAAAATCGCTGTTCATTGGTCAAAACACTCACCAACACCGAAGATTAGGATTTTGGGGAATCCTCGTTTTGAATTGGACGAAAAAACCAAGAAGGTCCCAGGACCTTTTTCTGGGGAAGAATTCAAATCAAATTTGGGAGTTGGGCCGACTTGGACCGGCATGTCCACGGTGGGTAAACGCCCCCGCTGCAGCCTGGCGATTTCTTGATCGATCGATGACCACGACCGAGGCGACAACGCGTGGACCACGACGCGAGGCCACCGGGACAACAGCCGCGCCCACGGCTACAGACCATAGCACATCGTGCCCCGGCGGTGGCGCCTCAAAACCAATCATGGCGGTCGCAATCCCAACTTTTCAACCAGCTCGATGTGCCAACCTGACCAAAAACCGAGTGATCGACGAAAAAACAGCAGGATACGCTCAAGACTTTGATAGCACCGTTGCCGTCCCTGTCTCGCCCGTGGCGTTTCAGGGATCTCTACGCCCACCCCGGAGACCCTGAGAGAAGTAGCTTCCTAGCCTGGGCGGCCAAAAGCAAGAGTATGCATGCCTTCGCTCTCGTCTACTCTCGTCGGATAGTTTCACCTGGGCGTTGTGAGGCGTGCTGCGTTTTTCGATTTCAGAAATATTTGAACAAGCAATTCACTATTCCCCATATAGGGCGCAAACCAGTTTTTTTTTGCGAAATCACATCCAAATTTTTTTTTTTTTTTCCAAATTGGATTTTTGCTGTCTTCGTTAATATGGGCCCTAACGTGAACAACTTATCCGAATCCACGCGGGCGTGTGTTACGATAAGAGAGGTATCTGAGGCACACTTTCGCTGATTTTTTTTCCTGAACTGACGGGGGGGGCTCCTTAACCCATTCAGAACTTAAAAAAAAACACATTAATTCCAAGTAGTTTATCTCCAAATGTGTGGGACCGGTTCTTAAGGGGGCTAAATAACCCAATTTCGTCGGAATATCATCCTTTATGTTGCAGAAGGCTTCATTTTACGTACGCTAATAGGCCGTGGGATTGTTTATCGGGTACGTACAATAAAAGCACTTTTTTTGTTTCCCTCAAAAATTATTTTTTGACTTACTATTAATATAGAGGTCCTTAGGGCCCATGTTAACGAGTATAAAATAAATTCAAATTTGGGAAAAATAAAATTCAAATTCGCTTTTCAGTGGTCAACAACACGCACCAGCACCCCCCAAGATCCTAATCTTTGGTGCTGGTGCGCGTGTTGACTTGACCAATGAAAAGCGGATTTGATTTATTTTTTTTCCACATTGATTTTTTTTTTCTTCGTTAAAACGGGCCCTTAAGTGAGGAGCCTCCGGAAAAAAAAAAGCGCATCTACCTTAACCCCTCGAGAAACTGGCCCCACATAGATGGGGAAAAACTACTCGGAATTAGTGTGGGATATGTTTTTTTTTTCAGTTCTGAATGAGTTAAGGCAGTATGCGTCTCTGAACGGTGGTCAAGTTTCGACGGTGGTCGAACTGAAACGATGGCCCCAAAAATTCAAAGGGTTCCCACTCCACTCATGTACTCCGGTTCCGGTGTGTGGCTGTTATAGGCCGATTCTAGTAGACGATTTCTCTTTTTAGAGATTCCGACGATTTTTCTGCGATTTTTCGGTGCGGTAAAAGAAGTGTGCGAATGGTGAAGCATGGTGCATATAGGAGGGCAAGCAGGAAGGCTTGCACTGCTTGCACCGCTTTTGATATGACGGGGGGGGGGGCATAGTAATCAGGACCCCATCACATATAGACTAAGCCTTACCACGTATCTATTAATAGGTCTAATTGTTATTATTATCTTTGCCATCCGACAATGTGCAGCATGATCTTCAGCGTTGATCACTCATAAACTTCCCAAAAGCAGAAAACCACCGGAAACCAAATTCCAGGTATACTGCTGTACGTAGTTCGTCTCCCAAACGGGGAATGCTCTGTCCTAACTTGATAAGGGCTTAACCCTTCTAGGACTGCAGTCCTATTTTGGGGACAATGGGGACGAACCACTCAAATTATAAGTAATTTGTCCCCCAAAACGGGACTCCAGTCCTATACAAGGGTTTAACCCATTCAGAACTGAAAAAAAAGTCCGACATTAATTCCAAGTAGTTTGTCCCCAAATTCGTGGAACCGCAGTTCTTAAGGGGTTCAGGGGTTAAGAAATTCAGACGCAAGAAATCGAGGCTCCTTTTGTCGCGATATGCAAATAAATACTTCGTACGTAGGAAATTTGAACGAGTAAACGGCGGGTGCTCAGGGTCTTGTGTGGTTTGAGGTGTACGATGTGCCACACACAGCAGTTAGTTATGATGTTTATCGTACTACTGCGTTGTACTTGGTACTTTGTATTTTGTGTACCAGTCTGACCCGGAATATAAGGACCGTTTTCATATTAACATGTAATTGAAACGATCCTTATATTTTGGGTCAGAGTGGTATTTTTTTTCCCTCTGCGGTATTCTTCCACCACTGCAGAGTTTTTAGGAGCCTGTCCTACTAATACTACTGTGACCACATACTACTGTAGATTGTTCGCGATGGGTTAATGCGAGAACAACGACAACAACGATCGTTGAGTGCCATACTAAATCACATATTATAAGAGCCAATATGAAGTACAGTAGCCTTTACACCTGTTTCAAGTGTTAAGAAACAGGAAATAACGGTGCAGGTGTATGGATTTCTGATTTTAGAATCGGTGGGTTCTACAGAAGTACACTTCGTAAATTCAGTATAATGGCACCCGAATTTCTTATTTTCGTGGTATATGTCTCAGCCTGCCTTTTTGCTACTACTGCTCGTCTTCGTATTGGTATGAGTGTTCTGTACTTTGTACTCGGTGGTGGCGAAAAGACATGGCATTGAGACCCCCCGCCAAAAATACTTTTCTTACTCTTTCTTCCCACGAGTACAGTAGCGAGCAGCACCTTCTACCATTCCGGCGCAGAGGGCTGGCTGTGGTTGGAAGATCAATTGGGGCAAGGAAAAACATGAATTACAGTAGTAGTAGTCTGTCTTGTGTTGCCGGGACTAAAACATATCAGTTAGTTAGTTGTGTATCTGCATTGGGTGGCTTTTTCGACCGCACCTGGCCTCGTCCTCTT
Organism: Saccharina japonica; assembly: GCA_008828725.1. Taxonomy (NCBI): domain Eukaryota; class Phaeophyceae; order Laminariales; family Laminariaceae; genus Saccharina; species Saccharina japonica. The sequence continues at coordinate 19,090 of MEHQ01003169.1, forward strand.
GGGCACCTGGTCCTCCCGGTCACCTGGTCCTGTCGGGCACCTGGTCCTCTCGGGCATCGGGGCGGGTCAATATGATCACGCGCCCCCAGATATATGTATGTAGCAGCGGCTTTATAACTGCGAAGTATATTTAGCTGCGATTCTTCTGCTGTTAGCTGCAACGGGCGCGACGGGCTGAATGTGACTCACACGACACGAATTTCACATGTGTGTATGTGGTTTATTAAGTGTGGTGAGCTTTCTAACCCTTTTTTTTAGGACTGCACTCCCGTCACGTTCGTATGGAAAAAAAAAATGGAGTCATATTTGGGCTTCTGCGCAGTGTAGTATATATACTTCGAATAGTACTAAAAGGTTTCATTATTTTCCTCAATCGACGGGAGTTTTTATTTTCAAAAGAGAAGAAAATTATCTGCATTATGGTCTGTCGCCGGCCTCACGGGCGAGCGTCGGGGGGGGGGTACTCATGTCATGCACGTCCCGTAGTCGTATGACCATAGACCCACTCACCCTTACAATGCCGGGAGGGGGGGGTCTTTTTTTACACCCTATTAGTACGGCGCCCCGTTCTTTCGATCTACCACGTTATTTTACTTTTGGGTTTACTTCCTCCATGAAAGGTTCCACGGAAGTTTTTTTTTTTTTCAATGTTTTTTTCGTGGAAGTAAATTTTATTTACTTCCACGAAATACAATGTTTTTTTTCTTCCACACACACACGGAAGTTTTTTTTGCTTTCTTCGTGGAAGTTTTTTTCACCTCCATAATAATGTGATTGAATTGGAAGTAAATAAAAAATTTACTCCCCCCATGGAAGGAAGTAAAACATGGAAGCGAGGGCATGGATTCACCCCCTGCTCCCAGTTGGTTGGTACACCTGCCCACCCAAAGTGGGCCAATCCCGACTACCAAAACGTGGACCAATTACGAAGGGGACATTCAAAACCGTGTAACGCGCAGCAAATATGTCGGGAGACATGTCAAGCAAGGCAAAACGTGCGCTGTCAAGGGTGTAGAGCCGAGTGTTCCACACTAAAACCTAGTAGTTTGGTGTCAAGTCAAAACATGTCAAGGCAAAGTTGCTGTCTGATGTCAAGGGTTGAAAGTGCTGTCTCCCGACATCTTTGACGCGCAGCGCAGAACCATACTAACTTCTCGTAGACCTGCCTAGTGGCCGAAGGCCCTCTTCATACGGAAACTTCCACGGAACCAACCATGGGGGGAGTGTTTTTACTTCCATGAGAGGAAGCAAATAAGTACGGTTTGCTTCCATGAAAGTTTCCACATAATAAATAAGTCAATTTACTTCCATGTTTTTTATTACTTTCTTCATGGAAAGTAAAATTTAACTTCCACGATTTTTTTTTTCCTTTTTTCATGGAAGTGTATACTCGTACCAGGTACGTCGTATATTTTTTTTTATGGAGGCAAAAAGTTACTTCCATGAAAGTAAAGAAAAACATGCATGAAAAAATACGAAAAAAAAATCAATGTGGTAAACCCCGTTCTTTCGGCGGAGTCATCGAGGGCTGATGATGCACGGGGGCGGCCGTGGCACAGTCGTCGTGGCGCCGAGGGGGGTCGGGTGGGGCCCACGATATAGAGGCGATTCCGTGCGGGGCACACAGAACCCGGCATAGTCATTATGAGTCATGAAGATATCTTTGGACACTACAATCACCATCGCACCGAGCAGCATTATTACGGGGGCCATAGTAAACACTAGTAAATAGAACCAAATATTGTGGTGTAATGAGGCGGTACTATCTAGGGGAAGGGGACCTGGTATCCACATCCCCCGTAATATTAAATACTAAGGATACGAGATACGAATAGCTCTACGACGTGATGCTCGACACGATTTTTTCCGTTTTTCTCACACTGGAGGGGGCGTTAACAACAAGAAGAACACGACGAGTGAGTACGATACGCAGCAGCTATGATACGCATCATACGTAGCCACAGCAAGCAGTGTATAATGCGGTATATAATAATCGTCTCGGTGAAACGATGGCTTTTCTGGGAGCCTGCAAAGCAGTGAGCACTCATCTCTCGACTATGCATGTACAACAGGAGGAGTAGTACCAGCATAAAGCAAAAGACTGACGACCGAGAACCCGCCGCATGTTGCGACCACTCTGTCCGGAAATGTAAGAACATTTTACATATTACCATTAAAAATAAAGCGTTGCTTATGTTTACGGACATATTTGTTTTACTGTGGATGGGGAAACCGACTTTTTTTTTTTTGTAGTAACGGAAAACACATGCCGTCACACGATTTACCCGTTTGCCCACTTTACTTCCATTCCCCTCCACCACACGCACCCCGGTCACCACACATATGACCACACGCACCCCGGCCACCACACATCTCTGCTGTCCGCCTCTCGACACCACGCCCTCTAGTACTTGTTCGACTCGTGCTTGCTGCGGACGGAGAACCGAGACTCCGCCCAGTCCCCAAGCAAAGAAGCAGGGAAGAAGCAAGCGCTGGTCTTTCTGCTGTTGTTGCTGCTGCCTCGAGTTCTGCTAGCTTTTCGAGAATGAAGTTCGCAAGCCGCACCGAGAAGAAGATATGGACGGCCGGCGCTGTCACGATGGCTCTTTCTTCAGCTGCTGCTGCTGCTACTGCGAGCGGTGCCGTGGACACCAAGCAGCACCAGCACCAGGTCCACCAGCTGCAGGAGCTGCTGCAGGGCTCACGTTCGCTTCCTAGCTACAGGTAACAAAAACAAACAACACTCCTTTCCTCGCGACGATTCCGCTGTTGTTGTTGGTATACTTCGTAGCAATGCTGTGTGCGTGCTTTTGCTGCTTGCTGGTGGTGCTGTGCATGCGTTCAGCGCGAAGAATCTGGAAGCAAGACTTGCGGTCGGTGTTTTGCGCGTAATAGATATTCTCCTACTTACTTTACTCGCGTTCGCTTGCTGGTACAGGCAAACTACAAAACACACTCACTCCTCACCAGCTGCTCCTCACTCCTCGCTGCATGGTTCCTCGCTATAAAGCAATGCTGCTGTGTGCTTGTTTTTACTGCTGCTGCTGTTGTTCATCATGCATGCGTTCAGGGCGAAAGATACGGAGGAAGCAAGACGTGCGGTGCTGCGCATAAGTAGATTCTCGTTTGGGGTTGTACCGGTTATATTGTGATGATATCATACCATAGATACGAGTAGGGTCCGTCAAACAAAACACAGACGGCATCACAGAGCACCTCGAAGCTATACCATGATGCATGATACCTGTGGTATATCTTACGCCGCTGCGAACCGACTAACGAATGCTGTTGTTGTTGTGTCGCTGCAACCCCCCCCTCCCCCGCCCCTTCCGCACATTGCTGTTGTTGCTTTGTTGTTGTGTCGACGGGTAATGAAGGTTTGGCGGTGCGGGTCACGTCGCACAGAGGAATCTCGAAGGTAAGGATATGTCAAAATTATTTTTGCCATTGTGTGTGTGTTGTCTTCACATTAAACCCGTTCTTTCTACCCAACCCCATCAGTACACCCCAGTGTCTGTCCTGATTCCTAATCCTAGAGAGATGTAAATTCTGTGGTCACAGACTGTGAAACATTGTATCAGCTGGTTTCTTACGTATCACGACCGAGATGGAGACGACCGACCGGTAAAATCTTTTTTTTTCTGGATATTTGTATCTTTTTTTTACCGTATAAACAAGATATCCGTATGTGTGTTTTGCGGATCTTTATGTAAAAATAGAGATACCATATTATACCAAGTACCTGGCAAAGATGTCGGGAGACAGGACTTTCAACCCTTGACAGACCGCAGCTTTGCCTTGACATGCCGTGACTGACACCAAACTACTAGGTTTTAGTGTGGAACACTTCTCGGCCCTACACCCTTGACAGCGCATGTTTCGCCTTGCTTGACATGTCTCCCGACATCTTTGATACCTGGTACCTGGTACGGAAAAAACGAAAAAACCGCCCCCTATACGTACGTATCCGTATATTTCTGTGGTTGATTCCTGTAATCGGTTGATACATATCGTACTGGTTTTTGTGTCAGCAGTAGGTCCTGTTTACTGTCTGTGGTTGAATCTTTTTTTCATTTACGACGATTCCGTTGGTATTTATTCACCACACGGAAAGATCGCGTGCGTAAATACGTATCCGTATCTTTGTACGACGCGTATGTTTTTTCCTGTGTCACCTCTCAAGATCTTGTACATTCCGGCTCCACCCGCGTGATTATTACCGAAGAGAGTGCTTGGTATGCTCGTCGCCCTCTTCGCCACGCTACGTATGTATCATATATGATATAGCCATACATACTACCTGGTATCCTGCTGTACGTCGTAGTGCCTTTCATCACCCCCCCCTATTAATAGTACAGCAATAGTATATAGGCCTTGGGGTTGAGGTCAGTGTATTATAGATAGGGCTCATTCAGCATTCTTGCTGCATCGTCGTGTAGTTTTGCAACGCATCACACGCTTTTGTATCTCGCGTTTTCACCTGTATCGTGCAAGACACCTAATGAGAAACAGGTTAATAAGAAAGCCAGGCTGAGACTACGAGGAAAATAAGAAAATCGGGAGTCGTTCATCTTGAAATCAGTGCAGAAAGCACCCTCTCTCAAATAAGAAATCTAGCCTGGACCAGAGTTCCTGTTTCTTATTATTAATAGATGGCCTGTACTGCTGTACAGAGTACTTCGAAACAATATATTTCTGCTGGTTTTGTTGTCCAGATTGATACATATACCTGGTACGTACATATCTCTGTACGACTCGCACGGTGAAGAACGACCAGAGTTCCTGTTTCTTATTTTAGATGTCCCGTACTGTACAGAGTACTTCGAAACAACTTTTCTGCTGATTTTGTTGTCCAGATTGATACATATACCTGGTACATATCTCTGCACGACTCCCAGGGTGATTACTCAACGGCACAGACCTGACTACCGGTTAGGTGTGCTGGATGCCAATGGATGGGTAGAGATATCGGTTTGATGCGAAGGACACACACAGGCTTCAAATATGTTTTTTTTTAATTACGGGGCACCATAGTAAAAAAGGGCCCGTTTTAACGAAGAAAAAACAAATTCAATTTGCAAAAAAAAAAAATCAAAACCGCTTTTCATTGGTCAGAACCCGCACCACCACCCAAGATTATACCCCAAGATCCTAATATTTGGTGCTGGTGCGTGTGTTGACCAATGAAAAGCGGATTTGAATATTTTTTTTTTCCAAATTGAATTTTTTTCTTCTTCGTTAAAACGGGCCCTATAAATAGAACCAATTATCGTTGAGTAAAAATAGGTAAATATATAGGTTTTTGTGTTTACCGTAGGTCCTGTTTACTATAGTCCCCCGTGGTAGTATCCTTGCCATCCTCAACCAATGTGTGTGTAGCATGGATGAGCTTCAACATTGATCACGCAGAAGCACTCCTCCTCCGAACAAGAAAAACACAGAAACAAGAACACAAGAAAAAAAAGCTCGTACTCTGCACAAAATCGACTCCCTTCTGTGTACCTACTTCCGTTGAGCTGTTCGTACTACTAGTAATAGTACTACTGCTGTCCTTATACTCCTTTCTTGTCATCACGTACATAAGTGTTGCTGCCGGTCGAACCCCTAACGCCATCATCGCGAAAAACGCTGCTGTTGTATCTGCCGTATCCCGGTCACTTTTGTTCCTGTATGTTTCACGTCGATATACTGTTTTTTTTTTTTTTTTTTTTTTCCATCCCATTTATTATCTTTGCACTTCTGTCTTTCTCCCTCCCTAGTCGTAACTCAGACCCGGGGTCACAAAGCAGGCTCCTCTCCCTCCTCCCCCACTTCGGTTCTTGCCTTGCATTTTTATCGCGCAGAGGGTTCAGCCTTCCCAACTCTCGTCGATGTTCATCGAATTTTGCTAACTCACGCTCTCGCGCTTTCAGCTAGTCAATATGTTTTTTGCGAGAAAAAGTCCCCACGAGCATGCACTCGGGGGGGCTCGAACTCGCGACCTTGACGCTAACAAGCTTCGTGGTTACCTGCTAGCCCACCGGGGCGACCTACCTGGTATTAATAGTACTTATTTGTCTTTCCATCCCATTTACTTATTGTCTTCGCCTTCTTCTTCTTTTCTCTCCCTCCTTTCAATAGTACAGTACAGGACACCCTATAAGAAACAAGCTAATAAGAAAGCCAGGCTGAGATTTCGAGGAAACATATGAATTTCTGGAGTCGTTATCTTGAAAATAGTGTACAAAGCACCCCCTCTCAAATAAGAAATCCAGCCTGGACCAGATTTCCTGTTTCTTATTAGGTGTCCTGCACTGGAATCGTAACTCATACCAGGGGCCACAAAACAGGCTCTTCTCCCCCATCCCCACTACGGTACGCGCCTTTTGCATGTCTATCGCGAGAAGGGTATACAGCCTTTCCTTGCCCTCTCGTCGACTCTCGTCGAATTTTGCACACATACACACGCCGGGGCAGGGTTCGAAGCCCTGACCTTCGACTCATGACAGTAGTTTTCGAGAATAACCATTGGACCACCGGGGCGACCGGCTTCTACTACTCCTACTAATACTGCGCTGTACATACTTCCGGCGGCTGTTTTTAGAGACGCCGAAAAAAAAACAAAAGAAAAATACGGTATCATACACCTCAATGTATAGGTAGGGTATGTATTTCAATCCGATAGAAAATCGAATACACGTACGTATGCATTTCAACCCGATTGAAAATCAAATACACATACGTATTTTATACATATCCCCACATACAACAGTGTTAGCAGTAGCTCTTCTACTAAGTACGTATGGTATCACCCTTAACCCCAACCGTTTCCCCATCTTCTCTTCTAGAAACCCCCTACTCCTCCTTCTTACACCTTCCCCCCGTAGCAGAAAGACGCGTGCTGCGATAGGGGTATGTAGCACTTTCTTTTGCCTTAGGGCCCGTATTAACGAAGACAGCAAAAATTCAATTTGGAAAAAATGTAATTCAAATTCGCTTTTCATTGGTCAACACACGCACCAGCACCACATTTTATGCCCCAAGATCCTAATCTTTGGTGCTGGTGCGTGTGTTGACCAATGAAAAGCGGATTTGAATAAAAAAAAATCCGAATTGAATTTTTTTCTTCTTCGTTAAAACGGGCCCTTAGGAGGCAAATGTTTTTTAGATTACGGGGCTCCTTAACCCATTCAGAACTGGAAAAAATACCCCACACTAATTCCAAGTAGTTTGTCCCCAAATTCGTGGGACCAGTTCTTAAGGGGTTATTTAACCCAAAATCGTCGGAAATGCCATCTCTTCTTTTTGCAACATGATGTCGCGCATACCTAGGCCCTGGGGATTATTCATCGGGTTGCACTTTTTTTTTTTTTCCAAAAACAAAAAATACAAATAAAAACATAAACGTTTTTTGTTTCCGAAAAAAATGTACATACATACCAGGGTACTTATTATTAGTAATATCATAGAGCTCTTCAAGTGAGGAACCTCAGAAAACAAAATGGTGCGCCTCTACCTAAGTATGTGTCAAAATATTCGTGAAAAAAAACGCCTTCTTCTTATGATACACCTTCCCCTCCCCCCCTCTCTCTCTCTCTCTCTCTCTCTCTCTCCCTCCTTCCCTCCCTTCCCTCCCTTCCCTCCCTCCCTCCCTCTCTTCCCTCCCTTCCCTCCCTCCCTCCCTGAAAAAACCATCGTACGACGTATCACATGTACACCCTACACCCTACACACGGTATACTTCGCAACAACAACAACACCAACAGAGACTTGCAACATGATAGACGTTTCCGGAAGCGAGAAGAACGATGGCATCTACGTCGACCTCGGCTGGACCTCCNGCATGGATTCACCCCCTGCTCCCAGTTGGTTGGTACACCTGCCCACCCAAAGTGGGCCAATCCCGACTACCAAAACGTGGACCAATTACGAAGGGGACATTCAAAACCGTGTAACGCGCAGCAAATATGTCGGGAGACATGTCAAGCAAGGCAAAACGTGCGCTGTCAAGGGTGTAGAGCCGAGTGTTCCACACTAAAACCTAGTAGTTTGGTGTCAAGTCAAAACATGTCAAGGCAAAGTTGCTGTCTGATGTCAAGGGTTGAAAGTGCTGTCTCCCGACATCTTTGACGCGCAGCGCGGAACCATACTAACTTCTCGTAGACCTGCCTAGTGGCCGAAGGCCCTCTTCATACGGAAACTTCCACGGAACCAACCATGGGGGGAGTGTTTTTACTTCCATGAGAGGAAGCAAATAAGTACGGTTTGCTTCCATGAAAGTTTCCACATAATAAATAAGTCAATTTACTTCCATGTTTTTATTACTTTTCTTCATGGAAAGTAAAATTTAACTTCCACGATTTTTTTTTTCCTTTTTTCATGGAAGTGTATACTCGTACCAGGTACGTCGTATATWTTTTTTTATGGAGGCAAAAAGTTACTTCCATGAAAGTAAAGAAAAACATGCATGAAAAAATACGAAAAAAAAATCAATGTGGTAAACCCCGTTCTTTCGGCGGAGTCACCGAGGGCTGATGATGCACGGGGGCGGCCGTGGCACAGTCGTCGTGGCGCCGAGGGGGGTCGGGTGGGGCCCACGATATAGAGGCGATTCCGTGCGGGGCACACAGAACCCGGCATAGTCATTATGGGTCATGAAGATATCTTTGGACACTACAATCACCATCGCACCGAGCAGCATTATTACGGGGGCCATAGTAAACACTAGTAAATAGAACCAAATATTGTGGTGTAATGAGGCGGTACTATCTAGGGGAAGGGGACCTGGTATCCACATCCCCCGTAATATTAAATACTAAGGATACGAGATACGAATAGCTCTACGACGTGATGCTCGACACGATTTGCCGTTTTTCTCACACTGGAGGGGGCGTTAACAACAAGAAGAACACGACGAGTGAGTACGATACGCAGCAGCTATGATACGCATCATACGTAGCCACAGCAGTGTATAATGCGGTATATAATAATCGTCTCGGTGAAACGATGGCTTTTCTGGGAGCCTGCAAAGCAGTGAGCACTCATCTCTCGACTATGCATGTACAACAGGAGGAGTAGTACCAGCATAAAGCAAAAGACTGACGACCGAGAACCCGCCGCATGTTGCGACCACTCTGTCCGGAAATGTAAGAACATTTTACATATTACCATTAAAAATAAAGCGTTGCTTATGTTTACGGACATATTTGTTTTACTGTGGATGGGGAAACCGACTTTTTTTTTTTTGTAGTAACGGAAAACACATGCCGTCACACGATTTACCCGTTTGCCCACTTTACTTCCATTCCCCTCCACCACACGCACCCCGGTCACCACACATGTGTCCACACGCACCCCGGCCACCACACATCTCTGCTGTCCGCCTCTCGACACCACGCCCTCTAGTACTTGTTCGACTCGTGCTTGCTGCGGACGGAGAACCGAGACTCCGCCCAGTCCCCAAGCAAAGAAGCAGGGAAGAAGCAAGCGCTGGTCTTTCTGCTGTTGTTGCTGCTGCCTCGAGTTCTGCTAGCTTTTCGAGAATGAAGTTCGCAAGCCGGACCGAGAAGAAGATATGGACGGCCGGCGCTGTCACGATGGCTCTTTCTTCAGCTGCTGCTGCTGCTACTGCGAGCGGTGCCGTGGACACCAAGCAGCACCAGCACCAGGTCCACCAGCTGCAGGAGCTGCTGCAGGGCTCACGTTCGCTTCCTAGCTACAGGTAACAAAAACAAACAACACTCCTTTCCTCGCGACGATTCCGCTGTTGTTGTTGGTATACTTCGTAGCAATGCTGTGTGCGTGCTTTTGCTGCTTGCTGGTGGTGCTGTGCATGCGTTCAGCGCGAAGAATCTGGAAGCAAGACTTGCGGTCGGTGTTTTGCGCGTAATAGATATTCTCCTACTTACTTTACTCGCGTTCGCTTGCTGGTACAGGCAAACTACAAAACACACTCACTCCTCACCAGCTGCTCCTCACTCCTCGCTGCATGGTTCCTCGCTATAAAGCAATGCTGCTGTGTGCTTGTTTTTACTGCTGCTGCTGTTGTTCATCATGCATGCGTTCAGGGCGAAAGATACGGAGGAAGCAAGACGTGCGGTGCTGCGCATAAGTAGATTCTCGTTTGGGGTTGTACCGGTTATATTGTGATGATATCATACCATAGATACGAGTAGGGTCCGTCAAACAAAACACAGACGGCATCACAGAGCACCTCGAAGCTATACCATGATGCATGATACCTGTGGTATATCTTACGCCGCTGCGAACCGACTAACGAATGCTGTTGTTGTTGTGTCGCTGCAACCCCCCCCTCCCCCGCCCCTTCCGCACATTGCTGTTGTTGCTTTGTTGTTGTGTCGACGGGTAATGAAGGTTTGGCGGTGCGGGTCACGTCGCACAGAGGAATCTCGAAGGTAAGGATATGTCAAAATTATTTTTGCCATTGTGTGTGTGTTGTCTTCACATTAAACCCGTTCTTTCTACCCAACCCCATCAGTACACCCCAGTGTCTGTCCTGATTCCTAATCCTAGAGAGATGTAAATTCTGTGGTCACAGACTGTGAAACATTGTATCAGCTGGTTTCTTACGTATCACGACCGAGATGGAGACGACCGACCGGTAAAATCTTTTTTTTTCTGGATATTTGTATCTTTTTTTTACCGTATAAACAAGATATCCGTATGTGTGTTTTGCGGATCTTTATGTAAAAATAGAGATACCATATTATACCAAGTACCTGGCAAAGATGTCGGGAGACAGGACTTTCAGCCCTTGACAGACCGCAGCTTTGCCTTGACATGCCGTGACTGACACCAAACTACTAGGTTTTAGTGTGGAACACTTCGTCCCTACACCCTTGACAGCGCATGTTTCGCCTTGCTTGACATGTCTCCCGACATCTTTGATACCTGGTACCTGGTACGGAAGAAACGAAAAAAACCGCCCCCTATACGTACGTATCCGTATGTTTCTGTGGTTGATTCCTGTAATCGGTTGATACATATCGTACTGGTTTTTGTGTCAGCAGTAGGTCCTGTTTACTGTCTGTGGTTGAATCTTTTTTTCATTTACGACGATTCCGTTGGTATTTATTCACCACACGGAAAGATCGCGTGCGTAAATACGTATCCGTATCTTTGTACGACGCGTATGTTTTTTTCCTGTGTCACCTCTCAAGATCTTGTACATTCCGGCTCCACCCGCGTGATTATTACCGAAGAGAGTGCTTGGTATGCTCGTCGCCCTCTTCGCCACGCTACGTATGTATCATATATGATATAGCCATACATACTACCTGGTATCCTGCTGTACGTCGTAGTGCCTTTCATCACCCCCCCCTATTAATAGTACAGCAATAGTATATAGGCCTTGGGGTTGAGGTCAGTGTATTATAGATAGGGCTCATTCAGCATTCTTGCTGCATCGTCGTGTAGTTTTGCAACGCATCACACGCTTTTGTATCTCGCGTTTTCACCTGTATCGTGCAAGACACCTAATGAGAAACAGGTTAATAAGAAAGCCAGGCTGAGACTACGAGGAAAATAAGAAAATCGGGAGTCGTTCATCTTGAAATCAGTGCAGAAAGCACCCTCTCTCAAATAAGAAATCCAGCCTGGACCAGAGTTCCTGTTTCTTATTATTAATAGATGGCCTGTACTGCTGTACAGAGTACTTCGAAACAATATATTTCTGCTGGTTTTGTTGTCCAGATTGATACATATACCTGGTACGTACATATCTCTGTACGACTCGCACGGTGAAGAACGACCAGAGTTCCTGTTTCTTATTTTAGATGTCCCGTACTGTACAGAGTACTTCGAAACAACTTTTCTGCTGATTTTGTTGTCCAGATTGATACATATACCTGGTACATATCTCTGCACGACTCCCAGGGTGATTACTCAACGGCACAGACCTGACTACCGGTTAGGTGTGCTGGATGCCAATGGATGGGTAGAGATATCGGTTTGATGCGAAGGACACACACAGGCTTCAAATATGTTTTTTTTTAATTACGGGGCACCATAGTAAAAAAGGGCCCGTATTGAACGAAGAAAAAACAAATTCAATTTGCAAAAAAAAAAAATCAAAACCGCTTTTCATTGGTCAACACACGCACCAGCACCAAATATTATGCCCCAAGATCCTAATCTTTGGTGCTGGTGCGTGTGTTGACGAATGAAAAGCGGATTTGAATATTTTTTTTTTCCAAATTGAATTTTTTTCTTCTTCGTTAAAACGGGCCCTATAAATAGAACCAATTATCGTTGAGTAAAAATAGGTAAATATATAGGTTTTTGTGTATACCGTAGGTCCTGTTTACTATAGCCCCCCGTGGTAGTATCCTTGCCATCCTCAACCAATGTGCGTGTATACTGTGTAGCATGGATGAGCTTCAACATTGATCACGCAGAAGCACTCCTCCTCCGAACAAGAAAAACACAGAAACAAGAACACAAGAAAAAAAAGCTCGTACTCTGCACAAAATCGACTCCCTTCTGTGTACCTACTTCCGTTGAGCTGTTCGTACTACTAGTAATAGTACTACTGCTGTCCTTATACTCCTTTCTTGTCATCACGTACATAAGTGTTGCTGCCGGTCGAACCCCTAACGCCATCATCGCGAAAAACGCTGCCGTTGTATCTGCCGCATCCCGGTCACTTTTGTTCCTGTATGTTTCACGTCGATATACTGTTTTTTTTTTTTTTTTTTTTTTCCATCCCATTTATTATCTTTGCACTTCTGTCTTTCTCCCTCCCTAGTCGTAACTCAGACYCCGGGGTCACAAAGTAGGCTCCTCTCCCTCCTCCCCCACTTCGGTTCTTGCCTTGCATTTTTATCGCGCAGAGGGTTCAGCCTTCCCAACTCTCGTCGATGTTCATCGAATTTTGCTAACTCACGCTCTCGCGCTTTCAGCTAGTCAATATGTTTTTTGCGAGAAAAAGTCCCCACGAGCATGCACTCGGGGGGGCTCGAACTCGCGACCTTGACGCTAACAAGCTTCGTGGTTACCTGCTAGCCCACCGGGGCGACCTACCTGGTATTAATAGTACTTATTTGTCTTTCCATCCCATTTACTTATTGTCTTCGCCTTCTTCTTCTTTTCTCTCCCTCCTTTCAATAGTACAGTACAGGACACCCTATAAGAAACAAGCTAATAAGAAAGCCAGGCTGAGATTTCGAGGAAACATATGAATTTCTGGAGTCGTTATCTTGAAAATAGTGTACAAAGCACCCCCTCTCAAATAAGAAATCCAGCCTGGACCAGATTTCCTGTTTCTTATTAGGTGTCCTGCACTGGAATCGTAACTCATACCAGGGGCCACAAAACAGGCTCTTCTCCCCCATCCCCACTGCGGTACGTGCCTTTTGCATGTCTATCACGAGAAGGGTATACAGCCTTTCCTTGCCCTCTCGTCGACTCTCGTCGAATTTTGCACACATACACACGCCGGGGCAGGGTTCGAAGCCCTGACCTTCGACTCATGACAGTAGTTTTCGAGAATAACCATTGGACCACCGGGGCGACCGGCTTCTACTACTCCTACTAATACTGCGCTGTACATACTTCCGGCGGCTGTTTTTAGAGACGCCGAAAAAAAAACAAAAGAAAAATACGGTATCATATACCTCAATGTATAGGTAGGGTATGTATTTCAATCCGATAGAAAATCGAATACACGTACGTATGCATTTCAACCCGATTGAAAATCAAATACACATACGTATTTTATACATATCCCCACATACAACAGTGTTAGCAGTAGCTCTTCTACTAAGTACGTATGGTATCACCCTTAACCCCAACCGTTTCCCCATCTTCTCTTCTAGAAACCCCCTACTCCTCCTTCTTACACCTTCCCCCCGTAGCAGAAAGACGCGTGCTGCGATAGGGGTATGTAGCACTTTCTTTTGCCTTAGGGCCCGTATTAACGAAGACAGCAAAAATTCAATTTGGAAAAAATGTAATTCAAATTCGCTTTTCATTGGTCAACACACGCACCAGCACCACATTTTATGCCCCAAGATCCTAATCTTTGGTGCTGGTGCGTGTGTTGACCAATGAAAAGCGGATTTGAATAAAAAAAAATCCGAATTGAATTTTTTTCTTCTTCGTTAAAACGGGCCCTTAGGAGGCAAATGTTTTTTAGATTACGGGGCTCCTTAACCCATTCAGAACTGGAAAAAATACCCCACACTAATTCCAAGTAGTTTGTCCCCAAATTCGTGGGACCAGTTCTTAAGGGGTTATTTAACCCAAAATCGTCGGAAATGCCATCTCTTCTTTTTGCAACATGATGTCGCGCATACCTAGGCCCTGGGGATTATTCATCGGGTTGCACTTTTTTTTTTTTTCCAAAAACAAAAAATACAAATAAAAACATAAACGTTTTTTGTTTCCGAAAAAAATGTACATACATACCAGGGTACTTATTATTAGTAATATCATAGAGCTCTTCAAGTGAGGAACCTCAGAAAACAAAATGGTGCGCCTCTACCTAAGTATGTGTCAAAATATTCGTGAAAAAAAACGCCTTCTTCTTATGATACACCTTCCCCTCCCCCCCTCTCTCTCTCTCTCTCTCTCTCTCTCTCCCTCCTTCCCTCCCTTCCCTCCCTTCCCTCCCTCCCTCCCTCTCTTCCCTCCCTTCCCTCCCTCCCTCCCTGAAAAAACCATCGTACGACGTATCACATGTACACCCTACACTACACCCTACACCCTACACACGGTATACTTCGCAACAACAACAACACCAACAGAGACTTGCAACATGATAGACGTTTCCGGAAGCGAGAAGAACGATGGCATCTACGTCGACCTCGGCTGGACCTCCGTGGACAAGCCCGTCTTCTTCTCCACGGGTCGCATAACCCCCGCCATCATGCTCTTCAGCGAGGGCGGCCTGCCGGTCTCTTCTGGCGAAGACGGGGCAACGAGACGCAGACTTCTCGCGAAAGCAGGTGAGAGCACAGCAGAAACTACCATGGTGGTGGTGGTGGTGGTGGTGGTGGTGATGATAGATGATGGTGATGGTGGTGATGGTGGTGATGATGATATATTATGGTGATGGTGGTGATGATGATGATGATAGATAGATGCTGATGATGATGATGTTAGAGATGACACCTATTATAGCAGTAGTCGGTATGATAGAGTCGCTGCTGGATGACGATGATGATGATGATGATGATGATGATGACGAGGATGGTGGATGATGATGATGGATGATGATGATTGATGATGATAGTGATGATGATGATAGATGATGATGACGACGATGATGATGATGATGATAGATGGTGATGACGACGATGATGATGATGATGATGATAGATGATGATGATGATGGATGATTATAGATGATGATGATAGATGATGATAGATGATGATGATGATAGATGATGATGACGACAACGATTATGATGATGATAGATGGTGGTGACGGCGATGATGATGATGATGATGATAGATGATGATGATGATGATGATAGATGATGATGATAGATGATGATAGATGATGATGATGATGATGATGATGATGATGACAGATTATGATGGCGGCCTGCCGGTCCCTTCTGACGAAGACGGGGCAACGAGGCGCACACTTCTCGCGAAAGCAGGTGAGAGCACAGCAGAAACTACCATGATGGTGGTGGTGGTGGTGGTGGTGGTGATGATAGATGATGGTGATGGTGGTGATGATGATAGATTATGGTGATGGTGGTGATGATAATGATGATGATGATAGATGCTGCTGATGATGATGATGATGATGATGATGATGATGATGATGATGATGATGATGATCATGATGATGTTAGAGATGACACCTATTATAGCAGGAGTCGGTATCATAGAGTCGCTGCTGGATGACGATGATGATGATGATGGATTAGTCGGCATCATAGAGTCGCTGCTGGATGACGATGATGATGATGGGTTAGTCGGCATCATAGAGTCGCTGCTGGATGACGATGATGATAATGATGGGTTATGATAGATGATAGATGATATGATGATGATGATGATGATGATGATGATGGATGATGATAGTGATGATAATGATGATAGATGGTGATGACGACAATGATGATGATGATGATGATGATATATGGTGATGACGACGACGATGATGATGATGATGATAGATGATGATGATGATGGATGGTTATAGATGATGATAGATGATGATAGATGATGGTGATGATGATGATGATGATGATGATGATGACAGATGATGATGGCGGCCTGTCGGTCCCTTCTGGCGAAGACGGCGCAACGAGGCGCAAACTTCTCCCGAAAGGCGCAGGTGAGAGCACAGCAGAAACTACCATGATGGTGATGGTGGTGGTGGTGGTGGTGGTTATGGTGGTGGTGGTGGTGGTGGTAATGATAGATGATGGTGATGGTGGTGATGATGATAGATTATGGTGATGGTGATGGTGATAAAGATGAGGATGATAGATGATGATGATGATGATGATGATGTTAGAGATGACACCTATTAGAGCAGTAGTCGGTATCATAGAATCGCTGCTGGATGACGATGATGATGATGATGATGGGTTATGATAGACGATAGATGGTATGATGATGATGATGATGAGGATGATAGATGATGATGATGGATGATGATAGTGATGACAATGATGATAGATGATGATGACGGCGATGATGATGCCGATGATAATGATGATGATGATAGATGATGATGATGGATGACGATAGATGATGGTGATGATGGTGATGATGATGATGATGGATGATTATAGATGATGATGACGACGACGACGATAATAATGATGATGATAGATGATGATGATGATGGTGTTGGATGAGTATAGATGATGGATGATGATGACGATGCGTGTTACGATAGAACAAAAGTGCGCGTGATGAGAAAGACAGCAAGTGGAACGCCCGCTACGGTAATAGAGGTATAGGTATACCTTTTTTTGGCTGAAACGTTTTCGGGATGACGGGCTCCTTAACCCGAAATCGTCGGAACCCCATTTTTTTCCTGCAACATTTCATACCAGGGTACTTTCTATACCGAGTCCATGGAATTTTTCATTGGGTAATACTTTTTTCCCCCCTCCAAAATCAGTTTTTTTTACTTACAATTAGTATAGACCTCATCAACCGAGGGTCCTCAGAAAATGTCCTGTATGCAGGTGCACCTCATCTCTACCTCAAGGTAGCATGCGTCGTGGAGTATTACGGGGGACCATAGTAAACAGGACCTACGGTACACACAAACACCTATATATGTACCCGTTTTTACTAACAATATTTTGTCCTATTTACTAGTGTGTACTATGGACCCCCGTAATAGCAGATAAAAAAAAGCTTACGCCACGGAAGCAGGTGACAAAAGGGAGTACGTAGAGACTTTTGTGCAGAGTATATGGAGCTCTTTTTTTTTTTTCTGTGATGATTTTTTTCTTTTTGGAGTGCTTCTGAGTGATCAACGTTGAAGCTCATTCATGCTATTAATAATACACATTGGTTGAGGATGGCAAAGACATCAACAGATAATCATAGGGGCGTGTACCCTTCGTAATTTGTTTTCGAGGCTCTCCTTATTTAAGGAGCTCTATGTACACCACACCGGAAAACCTAACCTTTTGGAGAAAATAGTGTGCTACGTAGCCACCGATGGGCGATCCCCATAGGCCGGGGGTTACTAATTTTCCATTTACCATCCGACAATAATGTGCAGCGCTTATTCCAATCACGCCACCCACACATAGGACTATTACACGTGGGGGGGGGGGGGGGGGACTAAAAAAAAATAAAAAAAAAAAAAACATATTTTCTTCTTCGTTAAAACGGGCCCTTAGGAGGCAAATGTTTTTTAGATTACGGGGCTCCTTAACCCATTCAGAACTGGAAAAAATACCCCACACTAATTCCAAGTAGTTTGTCCCCAAATTCGTGGGACCAGTTCTTAAGGGGTTATTTAACCCAAAATCGTCGGAAATGCCATCTCTTCTTTTTGCAACATGATGTCGCGCATACCTAGGCCCTGGGGATTATTCATCGGGTTGCACTTTTTTTTTTCCAAAAACAAAAAATACAAATAAAAACATAAACGTTTTTTGTTTCCGAAAAAAATGTACATACATACCAGGGTACTTATTATTAGTAATATCATAGAGCTCTTCAAGTGAGGAACCTCAGAAAACAAAATGGTGCGCCTCTGCCCAAGTATGTGTCAAAATATTCGTGAAAAAAACGCCTTCGTCTTATGATACACCTTCCCCTCCCCCCCTCTCTCCCTCCCTCCCCTCTCATGCCTATTTTTACTAACAATATTTGGTCCTGTTTGACTATGGTCCCCCCGAAATAATTAATACGTCTATCTATTTCAGGGGACCATAGTAAATAGAACCTACGGTATACACAAAAACCTATATATATGCCTATTTTTACTAACAATATTTGGTCCTGTTTACTTATGTGTGTGTTCTTCACATTAAACCTTCCTTTCTACCCGTCGACATCCAGCACACCCAGTGTCCGTGCCGATTCTTCATCCTAAAAAGGTACCAGTTCTGTGGTCACAAAACTACGACACAGAGATACTACGCTCAGTGCAGTAAGCAGAGCAGACAATGCAATGCCATATACGACAGGCAAGACCTACCCCACGATGGTCCCCCCGAAAGAATTAATACGTCTATCTATTTCAGGGGACCATAGTATATAGAACCTACGGTATACACAAAAACCTATATATATACCTATTTTTACTAGCAATATTTGGTCCTAGTTACTACGTATGCCCCCCCCCTCCGTAATATCTATAAAGTCTTTTTGGACTCTGGTCGGTGTTATTTACCCGGTTTCTTTTGCTCGGTGCCTTACTTTTTTTTTTTTCTTTTACGTAGCTTTCGAGAGCTTATTTTTATGTCCTTCGTCCGTTGCGGTGGCTACGTATGAGTAGTACCTGGTACGAGGAACGAAAAACGCCTACTTACTGTTGTTTTCTCTTCCTTTTCAGCTTTGCGACTGCGACCCCTCCGGGGTTCCAAGTCACAACCACAACCCTGAAAGAGAACTTTGTGTATACTCCTACGAGAAAGCGTGGGTGACCCAGAGGACCCCGACTCAAAAATCGCCCCAACAATGGGCGGTAGACGGATACCCTCCGCCGTTCGTTTGTGGAAATCATATCATACATATGTACGGGTGTATATCTTCAGGAGCCGTGCTGGCCATATCGCTATTGTTTAGACATTTTCTTACTGTAGTATTTTTTTCTCCTGCAAAAAAAAAGTATTTTCCGCAGCAGCAGCAGCTACTGTATGATACCTGGTATGCTCTTTCCAGTGTATTATTTAATAGTGGCCTATGAAGCACGCGTTACGGAAAACGTCACAACCTCCTGCGTCGAACCGGTTACCCTACGTATGCGGGCCATATATATTTGAAGAAAGCTTACGTGCAGCCCAATATCATTTTCAAGTACAATCATGTCACTAAACATATATTTTTCAAGTGCAACCAAGCCACGAAAGCGTACGCCTTGTCGTGTGTGCAGCCCGTAACACTACGTATAGTGTTGTATCTTGGTCGTTCTTGTAACTATAGTTAGATTTTTCCTTCTGAGACAACGTTGTGTCACTGGGACCGGTTGAGCTCCTCAAGTGACCAACTACTACCGGTTACTCTACACAGTAGGTACTTTTTGTACTACTACTTCGTATACCCCAACGTTCCATCCCCCCCCCCCCCCCCCCCCCCCCCCCCCCCCACCCCCCCCCCCTCCCCCCCACCCCCCCCCCCCCCCCCCGCCTCCCCAACATTGCTATATACATCCCGTATTCCACTCGCCGCGCCCCATGTGTCTCGTTTCGCGCACCCGTATTCCGCATCCCGTATTCTTCGTCCCGTATTCCGCATCCCGTGTTTCCGCATCCCGTATGCTGCGTCCCGTATTTCGAATCCCGTACTCTGCGTCCCGTATTCCGTCCCATATTACCATGACCCGGGATGGAAAAAAAACGCCCCGCGTTTATCATTCCGCGTCCCGTGCTCCGCGTCCCGTATTCTGTCCCATATTGTACCATGACCCGGGATGAATAGAAGCACCTCGCGATTCTCATTCCGCGTCCCGTATTCCGTTTCATATTGTGCCATGGTCCGTGATGAACAAAAGCGCCCGGCGTTTCTCTTTCCCGCGTCCGGTCTTCCGCGTCCCGTATTTCGTCCCATATTGTACCATGACCCGGGATGAAAAAAAAAAGCCACGCGTTTCTCATTCCGCATCCCGTGCTCCGCGTCCAGTATTATGTCCCATATTTTACCATGACCCGTGATGAAAAAAATCGCCCCGCGTTTCTCATCCCGCGTCCCGTATTCCGTCCCACATTGTGCCATGGCCCGTGATGAACAAAAGCGCCCCGCGTTCCTCTTTCCCGCGTCCGGTCTTCCGCGTCCCGTATTCTGTCCCATATTGTGCTATGGCCCGCGATGAGAAAAAAAAGCCACGCGTTTCTCATTCCGCGCCCCGTGCTCCGCGTCCCGTATTATGTCCCATACTGTACCATGACCGGGGATGAAAAAAAAACGCCCCGCGTTTCTCATCCCGCGTCCCATATTCCGTCCCATATTGTCCCATGGCCCGTGATGAACAAAAGCGCCCCGCGTTTTCTCTTTCCCGCGTCCGGTCTCCCGCGTCCCGTATTCCGTCCCATGCTGTGACACGACCCGTGATGAACCAAAACAAAAACAGGGGACGGGGCGGCGGCGTTGCGCAAGAAAGTGTCTGGTTTGAAGTCCTTCGCGGCCACGAGCCCTCTGGAGGGGAAGATGCCGGCGGTTTCGGCTATCAGGGACGCTACCGAGACTCTGGCGACGTGCGAGATGGGGTACTGGGTCCTCCTCCCTTTCTCCCTCGAGAAGGACATGGTGGGGGCGAACTACCCCATGTACATGGTGAGTGTCTTGAGTGTCGTGGCATATATGTTGGGATCGGGAGAAGGGGGGTTTGATTGTGTGAGATGAAACGAAAACGAGTCACGCCACCTTCACCTCTAGAGATCCTTAGCGGCATGCAAGGAGGGGTACACTGGGTCCTCCCTATTCCTTTCTCTGTCGCTCTCTCGCTCTCTCTCTCGAGAGAGAAGGACATGGCGGGGTCGAACTATTCCCCATGTGCATGTGTGAGTGCCGTGGCATACATTGTGATTTGGAGAAGGGATTGATTGTGTGAGATAAGTCAACGGTATCCGGTATATTCAGTACAGGTGTACCAGTATACGTACGAAAGTAGCATTATTATTATCGTTTTTCCTCTTTTTGTTTTTTCTGACCTTCCGATGAATGTTTGCAGCATGAAATAGGCTTCGACATTGATCACTCAAAAGCTTTCCACCCCTCTGACAGATCATATAGATAATTCCCACCTGATGATCTATTAATAGTAGACCTTTCGGGGCAGATATATCCCTGATCTGTATGATCTGTATGATCTGTATGATCTGTATGATCTGCATGATCTGTATGATATGTATGATCTGCATGATCTGTATGATATATATGATCTGTATGACCTGTATGATCTATATGATCTATATGATCTGTATGATCTGCATGATCTGTATGATATGTATGATCTATATGATCTGTATGACCTGTATGATATATATGATCTGTATGACCTGTATGATCTATATGATCTATATGATCTGTATGATCTATATGATCTGTATGATCTGCGTGATCTACAATAGGACATTATTCACTTGTTGGATCTGCACTACGTACACAGGTACAGAACGCCTCAATCAATAAGAAGGAACAGGGAATCTGATCCAGGCTGGATTTTTTCCTTACAGCAGTAGTTGAGAATGGGTGCGTTCCAAGTACATCAACTTTAGTATAACGACTCCCGATTTTATTTTATTTTTTTCCCCTTCCAAAATATCAGCCTTTGCGTTTTCATGTTGCTCGTTTTCTTATTGTTAATATCTAGGTGTCCTGTACTATCTGTACTACTTACTGACTGTACGCACAGATCCATGCACAGCTACTCGTACAGCACCTCAGAACAGCAGTTTAGGATCTGGATGATCTACGCACGGCAAAGATATTATTAGTATCACGGGGGAAAATAACATACCAGGTAGTAATCAGGACCAAATATGCTTAGATGAAGCAATGAAATATACCCGTAATAGATAGATACCTGGTATGCTAGTAGGGAGAACCATAGTAAATAGGACCACATATTGTTAGTGAAAATACTTAAATATATAGGCTTTTGAGTTTACCGTAGGTTCTATTTACTATGGTCCACCGTACTAGATCGTGATTTTCCCGCCGCGTGAAAAACGTTTCCCCAGAAAATGTTTTTTTTTTTTCATTTCCCCCCCCCTCCGACGACCTCTATTAATAGCTCGAGCCTCGATCCCTCGTGTATATATAGCACGATATATAGCCAGTTAAAAAAAAAAAAAGAGAAAAAAAAATCGTATACGTACGTACGTATTATATGCCTCAATGTCTTGGGGAGAAAATCTTACATTTTGCGGCCTCAGATTTTGTTCTCCTCATATGCAGGAGCATGTACATCCTGCATGAGGACATGTAAAACCCGTAAGTATTATACGCGAGATCGAAGTATCAAAAACTCAGCTTGCAAAAGATGAGTTTCGACAAAATCCTCGATCTCGCCTCACAGCTGTTTTTTTTTTTTTAAGGGCAGCGGCCAAAAAAAGGTATACCTCGTCCTTTTGCGGCCAAAATCAGGTACATACTTAAAACCAAGTCAAAAACGCACTCCACGTGCGCTGCCATTGGTCCAAAACTCGTTGTACCGGTTTTTGCCTCTTCAAAACCCAGGTATACCTGATTTTGTCTACTCTGCTTGACTTTCACCTTTTTTTTGTCGTTTTTAAGCCAATCAGAGGCCCTTCATAGTTCCACCCTATGCCCCCTATACAAATGCCGACGTACGCGGAGACCCCCTTCTCCCTTCGCACCTCGCACTACACGCCACTCGAGCGACACACACACATATCTGCCTGCATACCTCCGCCAGAATAATACGAGATAGAAGGCTTCCCTTCGGGATTGTGGTTGACTTGGAATACCAGGGGTGTCACAAAAGTTGAGAAGGGAGAATACAGCAGCAGGCGTTCGTTCCTCGTACTATTAATAGCAGCTACTCGTATACGTAGCCACCGGGCGAGCACGAAGAGCATGAAAAAAACTCTACTTTGCATTGCAAGGAACGGCAGGTTCGTGGGGTGCGTTTTAAACTTGATTTTAGTATGTACCTGTTTTTGGCCCCGAACGGAACAGGTGTACCTTTTTTTGGCCGCTGCCCTTTTTTTAAACAACAAAACATAGTCTATATATATACTCTTCTTGGTCAATGAGCAATGAGCAATGAGTGCTCTAAGGAGACTTTTGATGCCCCATTTATACCAACAACAAAAAAAAAATTGCATTACGTAGCGATGTGCAGTCAGCATGATATAGCACCGATCCTCTGATAAGAAGCCGGTAAAATGCCCCAGGCTCAATTTCTTATTTAAGAACATTGTGCTACATACTAACTTTAGTACAAGCCAGTATCGAATTTCTTATATCCCTGGAAGTTTTACGCTGAGGTTCTTACGGGGCTCTTTGTTATGAGAGATTCAATAATGTACGGTCAGTACCGGTACTATAGTAATAAGAAACTGTTATCCTTGCCCAGGCTATAATTACTATTTAAGAAAATGTGTATTCCACACTGCCTAACTTGAGTGTAACCGCTCGCGAATTTCGTATTCCCCTGGACATGCCAGGCTGACTTTTTTGTGGGGCTATTTCTTTAACAGCGCCGGTAGTGTACAGTCAGTATAGCACCTGTACTCTCTATAGTAACACACTGGGATACTGGCCCATACTTTCATTTATTATTTAAGAAAGTGTGTGTTCCCGTACCAACTTCAGTACAACCGCTCCGGCATGCCTTATTTCCCTCGAAGTCTCAGGCTGAGTTTCTTGTGGGGCCCTTTTTTTTCACGAGAGGGCCGGTAGCGAACAGTCAGTGGTTCCGACCCTCGAACAAGAAACTGGGATACTGGCCCAAGATAGATTTCTTATTTTAATAAAGGAGTGTGTTCCATAGCAACTTCAGTGCAACGGCTCCCGAATTTCTTGTTTTCCCCGGAAATCTCAGGCTGAGTTTCTTGTGGGGCTCTTTCTTCATGAGAGGGGCGGCAGTGTACAGCATCTATAACAAGAAACTGAGATGCTGGCCCAGGATTAAATTTCTTATTTGAGAAAGGGGTGTGCTCCATACTAAATTCGGTATAATCGCTCCCGAATTTCTTGTTTCCCCAGAAATCTCAAGCCTGAGTTTCTTGTGGGGTTATTTTTTTGTGAGACGACCGGTGTATAGTCAGTAGTAGTACCATACTATAATAGGAACCTGGTATGCCGGGCCACGCTAGATTTCATATTTGAGAAAGGTGGTGTTCCATGCTAACTTCAGTAAAATCGCTCCCGATGTTCTCGTTCCCCCAGAAATCTCAGGCTGAGGTTCTTGTGGGGTTATTTCTTAAAAGACGGCCGGCCAGTCGTGTACAGTGGAGGTGTTAACCTTTTGCCAAATACCCGGTTACTCGCGAGTATTACTCGGCTTGCTATTACCCGTCACGGGTACGAGTGGCACTTCATACTCGCCGAGTATTTGGGGTCCGGGTACCCGGGTACCCGTTGGTTTACCTTGGAAACCCGGAGATAGCAACTTATCATGCCCTAAATCACGCCCCTTGGGGTATTATTTGGAACATGTGACCGAGAAAAGCCTTTTCAAAATGAAAATGATGCTTCATCCATCACATCTCACAACATACTAGAGGTGTTACCCTTTTGCCTATTACCCGGGTACTCGCGAGCATTACCCGGCTTGCTAATACCCCTCACGGGTACGGGTAACTCTTCATAATCGCCACGTATGTGGGCCCCGGGCACCCGGGTACCCGGCTGTTAGACGGGTACCTGGATGTTGAACGAGTACACGCTGTTGAACGGGTACCCGGGTACCCGCGCTGAATAGCCGTAAATATTCGCGAGTACCCGGGTATTTCCCACCCCAAATTTGGCGGGTACCCGTTAAAGACGGGTACTCGTCGGGTAACACCTCTAGTGTACAGTCAGTAAATGGTACTGGTATGTAAGAATACTGGTGGTGTAGATGTCCCGTGGAGAGACGCGCAGGTGGATGATGCCACCTTCTGACCGTGACGTTCACTGTGTCCCGAAATATAAAAACCGCTTTTATGTCATACTAATGTAAAAAAGGTGCTTATATTCGGGACAGAGTGGCAGAATAGAAGAGAGAGATGGTTGGAAATATTTACAAGGGTGTGTTAGGTAAGGTATGCCTACAGTCTACCCCGGGTAACTTTTTGAGGTCGTACCTAACGTACCTAAAACTTTGGTAAGGTAATTGACGGCCGTACCTAACGTACCTAACACTTAGCTAAGGTCTTGAGATCCGTACCTAACGTACCTAAAAGTTAGATAAGGTATTGAGGTAGTCCCCAGGCTCGTACCTAAGCCCGAGTATTTCGTCGACGTGTATACCCGATACCCGGGTAAGTATCGAGGTGACGTACCTAACGTACCTGAAACTTAGGTAAGGTATCGAGGTCCGTACCTAACGTACCTGAAACTTAGGTAAGGTATCGGGGTCCGTACCTAACGTACCTAAAACTTAGGTAAGGTCTCGAGGGCTGTACGTAACGTACCTAACACGTAGGGAAGGTATCAGTGTCTGTACCCAACATACATAAAACTTGGGTAAGGTTTTTGAGGCCGTACCTAAGTGCGGATACGGGAACATACCCGGGTACATGCCCGGGTACTACAACAGTACGAACTGACAGTAGTAATCTACTCGCAGCAGCTATCTACTGGTTGGGCCTGCCAGTAGACGCTGCTAGTATGTTTGATACCACGTACTCGTACAAGCAAAAGCCAAGTGTTTTTGACGAAAAAAACACCGTTGTTTTTTGCTGGGTGAGAGCCTACTTATACCACCCTGCACCCCAAGGGCAGGAGCAATGGAATGAGATTAAATGGCAGAGGTTTTCCTAGTTCTTATCTACACTGGGATATTTCGTCGATGGGTATATCCGATACCCGGGTAAGTATTGATGGCCGTACCAAACGTATCTAAAACTTACTGTGGGTAAGGTATCGAAGTCCGTACCTAACGTACCTAAAACTTAGGTAAGGTATCGAGGTCCGTACCTAACGTGCTTAAGCCTTTTGTAAGGTGTTGAGGCCCGTACCTGACGCACCTAAAACGTAGGTAAGGTATCGAGGTCTGTACCCAACGTGCCTAACACTTAGGTAAGGTATCGAGCCCCGTACCTAACGTACCTAATATAAGTGATAAAGTAAGGTACACATTTACAAGGGTATTTTACCCGGGTATACCTGGTGTTGTGGTACTCCACGTTTCAGTGCCCTATGATAAAATACGATAAGTTACGAGTACCCTGTACTCTACAGTCTACAGTGATTGTGTACCCTACCGATAATTGTACCGTAGGTCATCGCAGCTCTAGCTATATCGGACCAGTACACAAACAGACGTGATATTCGTGCGTATATTCCAACACACCCCCTCGATGGAGGCTTATGATCGTACGTATATTCCCCATCGAGGTTGTGTGTTGGAACATACACAAGACTATCACGTGTGCTTGTATATTGTTCCGAGTCGGCAGATCTACGATGATATCTACGGTAAGATTGTCGGTAGGATAAACAATCATTGTATCTGGAGTACAGGGCACTCGAAACGTATTGTATCATAGGATACTGGAATATGGGGTACGGGAACATGGTCGTATCTCAAGGTTCATGTAGCGTACATCGTGCCTGATTTTCCATGGTGATCGCACCACAGGTACTCGCACCAGAGTTGTGCTCCCCACCGGAGCTCACTCTCCCAATACTCTCCACCACCATCGATCGATAATCTTACCGTAGATCATCGCAGCTCTAGTTATATCGGACCAATACACAAACAGACGTGATAGTCTTGCGTATATTCCAACACACCCCCTCGATGGAGGCTTAGGATTTTAGGATATATATTCCCCATCGAGGGTGTGTGTTGGAACATACACAAGACTATCACGTGTGCTTGTATGTTGTTCCGAGTTGCTAGATCTACGATGATCTATGGTAAGATTGCCGGTAGGATAAACAATCATTGTATCTGGAGTACAGGGCACTCGAAACGTATTGTATCATAGTATACCGGAACATGGGGTACGGGAACATGGTCGAATCTCAAGGGTCATGTAGCGTACATCATGCCCGACTTTCCATGGTGATCGCACCACAGGTAATCGCACCAGAGTTGTGCTCCCCACCGGAGCTCACTCTCCCAATACTCTCCACCACCGTCGATCTCTAGAGCAAGGCCACATAAGCGTCATGTTTCCAGCCAGTTGTCTCTTCTGATGACCTTTGCGGACTTGTCGAACGTCGTTTCACCGGCGCCCCTTGCAGCTAGGCTATTACCTTCAAGAATACTGATGAGCCTGCACATGTCTCGAGGAGAGACGCCCAGGCGGACAATGGCACCTTGTTTGTGACCGTGAGGTTCACTTGCGTTGTTCAACAGAACAGAACATAGAGATGGTTGGAAGCAGGGCGCTTAGGTGGCCTTGCTCTAGAGAGCGATGCGGTGGTGGTGGAGAGTGTTGGGAGAGTGAGCTCTGGTGGGGAGCACACCTATGGTGCGATAACCTGCTGTGGTGCGATCACCATGAAAAGTCGGGCATGACTTATGCTACACGACCCTTGAGATACGATCATGTTCGCCTACCCCATATCCCAGTATCCTGTGATACGATATTTTTCGAGTACCCTGTACTCTACAGTGATTGTTTATGCTACCGATAATCTTACCGTGGATCATCGCAGCTCTTGCGATATCGGACTATAAATAACATACGAACAAACGTGATAGTCTTGCGTATGCTCCAACACACCCCTCCGATGGAGGTTTATACCATATATCGTCCCCGCCGTTTGATTTACCAATAAAAAAAGCTCAGCATTGATGGGCGCGCTTACAGTATCTATGAAGTACGAAAAAGGCGCACATAAAAATAAAAAAGCGACGTGCACACAAAGGACGAGGCGGAACACGAGAGCAAACCTTCTGTGGCACTTGACACCGGGGGTCGGGTGTGCCAGTGCCAGAAGGTCTCCCTCGTGTTCTGCAGCGTCCTTTTTACGGCTTAGATCGCCTTGCTTTCGTATGTGCACCTCTTTCGAATTTCATGTGTGGCGTGCCCAAAACGCTGAGCTTTTCTGCGGATTGGTAACTCAAACAGCGGGGACGAGATGAGTGCGACAGTGAGTGCACGCATCGGTCCCCAGAACGCGCGAGCTCGTAACTCTCAGACGCGTCGGCCAATGTCAATGGTTGTTGAATCACTAACTATCGCGACCACCTTGTCCTCGCTGTTTGAGCTACCAACCCACAGCAAAACTCCGCATTGGTGGGCATGCTACGTGTGAAATTCGAAAAAGGTGCACATGAAAGACTAAAGCGATGTTCACACGAAGGACGAGGCAAAACACGAGAGAAAACCTTCTGTGGCACTTGACACCCGGGGTCGGGTGTGCCAGTGCCAGAAGGTCTCCCTCGCGGTTTGCCGCGTCTTTTTGGTGCACATCGCCTTGGTTTTTGTGTGCGCCCATTTAGAATTTCATTCGGGGTCTGCCCACAATGCTGACATTTTCTGCGGATTGGTAACTCAAACAGCGGGGACGAGATGGTTGCGACAGTTAGTGCACAAATCGGTCCCCACAACGTGCGAGCTAACTCTCGGCCGTGTCCGCCAATGTGAATGGTTGGTGAATAACTAAGTATCGCTACCACCTCGTCCCCGCTGTTGGAGCTACCAACCCACATAAAAGCTCAGCATTGGTGGGCGCGCTACCTATGAAACTCTTAAAAGGTGCACATAAAAAACCAAGACGATGTTCACACAAAGGACGAGACAGAACACGAAAAAAAAACTTCTGTGGCACTTGACACCCGGGGTCGGGTGTGCCAATGCCAGAAGGTCTCCCTCGTGTTCTGTAGCGTCCCTTTGGTGCACACCGCCTTGATTCTTGTGTGCGCCCATTTCGAATTTCATGCGTGGCGTGCCCACAATGCTGACATTTTCTGCGGATTGGTAACTCAAACAGCGGGGACGAGATGGTTGCGACAGCGAGTGCACATATCGGTCCCCAGAACGCGCGAGCTAACTCTCGGCCGCGTCGGCCGATGTAATGGTTGGCGAACCACTAACTATCGCTACCACCTTGTCCCCGCTGTTTGAGCTACCAATCCACAGAAAAGCTCAGCATTGGTGGGCGCGCTACCTATGAAACTCTTGAAAGGCGCACGCAAAAATATGAACGCGAGAAGCACACAAAGGACGAAGCAGAGCACGAGAGCAAACCTTCTGTGGCACTTGACACCCGGGGTCGGGTGTGCCAGTGCCAGAAGGTCTCCCTCGTGTTCTGCTGCGTCCTTGTTGTGGCTTCCATCGCTTTATCTGTTTTCGTGCGCCTTTTACGCGTATCATACATAGCGCGCCCACCAATGCTGAGGATTTCTGTGGATTGGTAGCTCAAAACAGCGGGGACGGCCGGGTGTCAAGTGCCACAGAAGATTTGCCCTCGTGCTCTGCCTCGTCCTTTGTGTGCATATCGCCTTGTTTTCTTGTGTGCATCTCTTTCGAATTTCATGTGTGGCATGTCCACAATGCTGATATTTTCTGCGTATTGGTAACTCAAAACAGCGGGGACGAGATGGTTTGCGACAGTTATTGCCCGCATCGGTCCCCAGAACGCGCGGGCTAACCCTCGGCCGTGTCGACCAACGTGAATGGTTGATGAATCGCTGGCGCCAGCAGTGTCGTATACGAAGTATGGTGGGATCGATCAAACACAGGTTCACCGCCACTCTTCGCAGTTCATGTTCCACAGTTGGTTTCAAACCAGCCAGCTTGTCACCGTGCCCATCAGCAATCAATCGAATAAAACGGATCTCACACCACATTCAATCATGCCCCGAAGTAACGGAAATACCTGGAAACGAACGCCTTGATTGATTGGTTGATTGATTGATTGATTGATTGATTGATTGATTGATTGCCGCCTTTTTGTTCTTGCCCCGAAAGCCACGGTCGAATACGAAAGCTGTTTCGTTTGCCTTCCCTTCGTGCTTGATGATGATGATATCAGCCTACCACCACCACCACCTGTTGTAGCCTCTTGTCGTATAAAAAAAACGCTTGGTTGATCCCTTGTTTGCACCAAGCTATATTATTTCGTTCCGGATATCCTTCAAGCTCTCGAAAACATATTCCGGAGACTTTTGTTTACCGTGAGGACGAGAACATGGAGGGAGCAAACAATATCAGACGGACGACATGCATTCCCCGGAATTATTTCCTGTTTTATGTTCTGCCCTTTCGAGAATGCTCTGACCCAGTAAGTGTTGGGCGAGCACCACTCACCCTGTCGACCAACAGCGTACATGGCGCTACGTGAGAACCAATGGGTGTGATTGAAGCATGGCGTGCCCTATTTCTGCATTTTGGGGCAATAATTCTCTCACTAAGAGGCAAAAGTTTTGGCGCCCCATTTCTACATTTTGGGGCAACAATGCTCTCAAAAATAGGTGCATTTTTGGTGCCCCTTTTCTACACATATATATCTTTCGTACAGAGTACAGCAGTCGTAGCACCGGCCTTCCACTACAAGCAGGCCACATTAATCAGAACCGACGATGGACCCAAATCCCAGGTATCCCCCCTAGACCCTAGACGCTTAGACACCATAGTTTGGTTTTGATTGCTACGTGTGTCCCCCAGTAATAATAATACCTGGTATTACGGAGGGGGCATACGTAGTAATCAGGGCTCACGATGGACCCCAAAACCGGGTATCCCCCTAAAACCTAGACACCATTTTTTTGTTCTGATTACAATTCTTACTACATTAGCCCCCCCTGTAATATCCTAGGGGGGCTAATGTACATAGTAAGAATAGTAATCAGAACCCACGATGGACCCGGAAACCACACTATCCCCTATACGTTTAGACACAATAGTTTGGCTATGATTACTATAATATGTTCCCCTACAGGACAACAGTAGTATTAATAGTACATAATACAGAGGGCCATAGTACTCAGACCCCACGCTAAGAAAAGGGGAAGGAAAAAAACAACAAAAAAGGGAAACCTGTTGACACACAAAGTCGTTGTATACATATATATATATAGTATATGCAGCCCACCATTTCACACCTCGCACACGTGATCCATTCCTATCGCGGGGGAAGCCATAGTAAATAGGACCTAAGGTACACACAAAAACCTCTATATTTACCTATTTTTACCAACAATATTTGGTCCTATTTAGGGCCCGTTTTAACGAAGAAGAAAAAAATCAATTTGGAAAAAAAAAAAAAAATCAAACCCGTTTTTCATTGGTCAACACACGCACCAGCACCAAAGATTAGGATCTTGGGGTATCATATTTGGTGCTGGTGCGTGTGTTGACCAATGAAAAGCAAATTTGAATTTGATTTTTTTCCAAAAATTGAATTTATTTTATACTGGTCAATTCGGGCCCTTAGGGCCCATATTAACGAGTACAAAATAAATTCAATTTGGAAAAAATAAAATTCAAATACGCTTTTCATTGGTCAACACACGCACCAGCACCCCCCAAGATCCAAATATTTGGTGCTGGTGCGCGTGTTGACCAATGAAAAGCGGATTTGATTTTTTTTTTTTTCCAAATTGATTTTTTTTCTTCTTCGTTAAAATGGGCCCTTACTACGGTCCCCCGTAATAGTATACGTGAAGGCAAGCAACTATCACGGGGGACCATGGTAAATAGGGGACCTACGGTATCACAAAAAAAAACAATATATTTACCTGTTTTTACCAGGGGCCTTCTTTTTTGTCCATTCCCGAAGATTTCGGGAATCGCGGCGATCCAACCATAAAAAAAAAGTTACCAAGTGATAAATAAACAAATGACAAAAGCACCATAAGAAAGCCCAAACCACGTCGAAATCGAAATCGAATGACGGTGTTTTTCTTCCTCGGTGGTGGAAGCAGGAACCGCGGTATTACCACGGGAATGTTACCACGGGAATTATGAGAAATAAACAATGGCAAAAGCACCATAAGAAAGCCCAAACCACGTCGAAATCGAATGACGGTGTTTTTCTTCCTCGGTGGTGAAGCAGGAACCGCGGTATTACCACGGGAATGTTACCACGGGAATTATGAGAAATAAACAAATGACAAAAGCACCATAAGAAAGCCCAAACTACGGCGAATCGAATGACGGTGTTTTTCTTCCTCGGTGGTGAAGCAGGAACCGCGGTATGGCCACGGGAATTTTACCACGGGAATTATGAGTCATAATTCCCGTGGTAACATTCCCGTGGTCATACCGTGGTTCCTGCTTCGTCGCCGAGAAAGGAAAACACCGTCATTCGATTCGTCGTCGTTCAGTCTTTCTTTTGGTACTTTCGCCATTGTTTACGTATTCTTTATTGGTAACTTTGGTATGATTGATTCACCGCGATTTCCCGAAATCTTCGGGAATTGGCCCGAAGAAAGCCCTGATTATTTTACCAACAATATTTGGTCCTATTTACTATTAATACCATGGTCTCCCGTAATAATAGTTCTTGATCTAGATCGTTCAGCACGGGTAGTTCCTGATCTGTATGATCTGTACGATCTGTACGATCTGTACGATATGTATGATCTGTATGATCTGTATGATCTGTATGATCTGTATGGTCTTCATTATATGTATGATCTGTATGATCTGTATGGTCTTCATTATATGTATGATCTGTACGATCTGTACGATCTGTACGATCTGTATGATCTGTATGATCTAAACGAGCGCATGTCGCCGGGTGGAAACCATACCATCTGCATGATCTATAGGACATATTTCCTGGGTTGAATCTGCCCTGCACAGATCAAACATAATATCTCATTACGGCAGGTTAGGATCTAGATGATCTGTAAAATAACTACTTCAAAGTATTAACAGATCGTGGTCTGCCTGAAGTGTGTATTATTTTGTCCCGCGACTCTTATCCGAACCCCCCCCCGCCCCATCCATGTGCAAATCCGCCCCACAAGCGGTTCCTAGTAGGATGCAGCTCCCCCTTCATGCGACTCGCCGAATACCTCACGTTTCGCTTCGCGCTTGGTGCCTACGAAGCAATGTCTGCCTAGTCGGTGAAAGCCCGACATGCTCTGTCCCGGCATTGTAGGGGTGCGAGGGTCTATGGTCATACATACGACTACGGCCATGCATGAATATCGAGTACCCCCCCCCCCCCCCCCCCCCCCCCCCCCCCCCCCCCCCCCCCCTCTGCCGCGCTTACGTCCGTTTTACTACCCTATTTCCGGTAAAAAACACGCCTCTGTAGAGCTTCGACTGCGCCGACCACCCCGTCGACATCTCTTCCTCGTGGTACATTATCGAAGCGCCCGACCTGGAAAAGTTCGAGGAGGACATGGAGGGCTCTCAGGGACTCGAGGACCTGTCAGCTCATTCCGTCCCAGACTTCTCATTGTCACTCGCTTGCCCTGACGGTGAGCTTCTTCTATGTATATGGTTGAGAAGAACGCATGACGGGTTCGACCTGTTCACGACCCTTGGTACGATAGAGGTATAAGGTATACCTTTTTTTGGTTGGAACATTTTTTTTCGGAATGAATGACGGGGGCGCCTTAACCCCTTAACCCTTACAGGACTGGAGTCCCGTTATGGGGACAAACTACTTGGAATTAGAGTGTTTTGTCCCCAAAACGGGACTGCAGTCCTAAAAGGGTTAAGAAACGGTCCCCCGTTTTGGGGGACATACTACTTGGAATTAGTGTGGGATATTTTTGTCAGTTCTGAATGGGTTATATTAACCCAAAATCGCCGGAATTTGATTCTTTTGGTGCAACGTTTTTTTTTTTTTCGTTGTATAATTGGGGAATGGGTTTGTTCATCTCATCCGGTATCATAGGACACTTTTGTTTTCCGCCAAAATCTGTTTTTCGGCGAGGTATAGAAAAGGATGTACCTCTTCCCGTACAAGTAGCATGGGTTTTGTTCGCGTTTATTATGGGCCCCCTTTTTTTTTTTTTTAAAGAAAAAAGTGTTTCGTGAAAAATTCACGTATACACGTACGTACGTACGTAGCAATTTCAGTTTTCTAGATTGGGTGAACGAATGTTCGGCATATCAATACGCCGAAAAAGCTTTTTGGGGGTATATGTATTGCTGTGCATGCGCAGAAAAATACCAAACTTCCCAAAAATAAAATAAAAACACATGTGGACCTGTGACATAAGTATTCGTACACAGAAGTACTGTAGTAATGTATATAAATGCGGTAGGATGTTGTCATTTTTCGGATAAGCTTTTGCATTTTACGTAAAAGGGTATCGTGTGTAGAGGAACGGGCTACTGCGCTGTGTCTCTACCTTTTCGATAGCTGTTGAAGTGAAGACCTCCCTCCCCCACTCCCTCCCTCCCTCCCTCCCTCCCCCCCTCGCCTGCAACAGCCTCAGCAAGACGTGCTGGATGCCCGTCGTTTCTCTGCCTGCTGCCCGTCTCGTCGCCCTTCCCCTGCGCACCCCGCCCCAGTTCGGCATCAGCCCTCCCCTGGTGACCTCCAGCGAGACTTTCGCCCTCGCGTCCGACGGGTTTATTCCCTCCACCGACTGCATTGATGTGTTCCGAGAAGCAACGTCGCATGGGGATAGGGTGGGGTGGGGTGGGATGGGGATGGGGTTTGGTGGAATGGGATGGGTCTCACTAGTGCTCCGTATAAAGGTTTTGAGTTTGGGTGGGTGAAAAAAAATCGATCAAAATATGCCTGCTATCTTAAGGTAGAGTTTGCCCCCATGTTTCTGCCTTCTGAGGGCGGAATGGTCACTTGNTTCCTGATCTGTATGATCTGTATGATCTGTGTGATCTGTATGATCTGTATGAGCTGTATGATCGGTATGATCTGTGTGATCTGTATGATCTGTATGATCTGTGTGATCTGTATGATCTGTATGATCTGTATGATCTGTATGATTTGTACGATTTAGTATGATCTGTATGATCTAGCTAATGTTTGCCGAGTGGGAGCCGTACAATCTGCATGATCTAGGACCTGTTTCCTGGGTCGGATCTGTACTGTACAGATCCTGCACCACATATCACAAGGGCAGGTTAGGATCTAGATGATCTGTAAAATAACTAACTTCAAGAGTATTAACAGAATCAGTGGTCTGCCTGAAGTGTGTATTATTTTGTCCCGCGACTCTTATCCGAACCACTGAAGCTGTCATCCATATGCAAGTCCGCCTCACAAGCGGTTCTTAGTAGGATGCAGCTCGTCCTTCATGCGACTCGCCCAACACCTCACGGCGATTCGCGCTTGGTGCTAGCAATGTCTGCCAGGTCGGTGAAAACCCGGCATGCTCCGTCCCGGCATTGTAGGGATGCGAGGGTCCATGGTCACACGACTACGGCCATGCATGAATATGAAGTACACCCCCCCCCCCCCCTGGTTTGAATTTCTGAGGCGATTTTCTCTAGGAAACCCAGGAGGGGGGGCACACACAATAAAAAGGGTGGCTTTGGGAAGGTCTCGTCGACATCTCTTCCTAGGTAACATTATCGAAGCGCCCGACCTGGAAAAGTTCGAGGAGGACATGGAGGGCTCTCAGGGACTCGAGGACCTGTCAGCTCATTCCGTCCCAGACTTCTCATTGTCACTCGCTTGCCCTGACGGTGAGCTTCTTCTATGTATATGGTTGAGAAGAACGCATGACGGGTTCGACCTGTTCACGACCCTTGGTACGATAGAGGTATAAGGTATACCTTTTTTTGGTTGGAACATTTTTTTTCGGAAT
This sequence comes from Saccharina japonica, assembly GCA_008828725.1. Classification (NCBI taxonomy): domain Eukaryota; class Phaeophyceae; order Laminariales; family Laminariaceae; genus Saccharina; species Saccharina japonica. The sequence continues at coordinate 55,061 of MEHQ01003169.1, forward strand.
GAATGACGGGGGCGCCTTAACCCCTTAACCCTTACAGGACTGGAGTCCCGTTATGGGGACAAACTACTTGGAATTAGAGTGTTTTGTCCCCAAAACGGGACTGCAGTCCTAAAAGGGTTAAGAAACGGTCCCCCGTTTTGGGGGACATACTACTTGGAATTAGTGTGGGATATTTTTGTCAGTTCTGAATGGGTTATATTAACCCAAAATCGCCGGAATTTGATTCTTTTGGTGCAACGTTTTTTTTTTTTTCGTTGTATAATTGGGGAATGGGTTTGTTCATCTCATCCGGTATCATAGGACACTTTTGTTTTCCGCCAAAATCTGTTTTTCGGCGAGGTATAGAAAAGGATGTACCTCTTCCCGTACAAGTAGCATGGGTTTTGTTCGCGTTTATTATGGGCCCCCCTTTTTTTTTTTTTAAAGAAAAAAGTGTTTCGTGAAAAATTCACGTATACACGTACGTACGTACGTACGTAGCAATTTCAGTTTTCTAGATTGGGTGAACGAATGTTCGGCATATCAATACGCCGAAAAAGCTTTTTGGGGGTATATGTATTGCTGTGCATGCGCAGAAAAATACCAAACTTCCCAAAAATAAAATAAAAACACATGTGGACCTGTGACATAAGTATTCGTACACAGAAGTACTGTAGTAATGTATATAAATGCGGTAGGATGTTGTCATTTTTCGGATAAGCTTTTGCATTTTACGTAAAAGGGTATCGTGTGTAGAGGAACGGGCTACTGCGCTGTGTCTCTACCTTTTCGATAGCTGTTGAAGTGAAGACCTCCCTCCCCCACTCCCTCCCTCCCTCCCTCCCTCCCTCCCTCGCGCTACCCTGAATGAATAGCAGGAGAAGAAGGAGCGCCGGAGGAGTCGGCAAACACAGAGGCGGAAGCTTCGGTGTGCATCAACCTCGGCGCCGACGGCTGCGAGAGCAAGGAGGAGTGCTGCACGGCTAACGACATCAACATGAACGCCAAGTGCTGGGACGGACGGTGCTGCAACAAGACCGACAAGCCTTGCACGAAGGACAAGTAAGTGCGGAGATGCTCCTGTTTCCGAGGGAACCTACTACGGAGGACCGTAGTAAATAGGACCAAATATTGTTTGTAAAAATAGGTAAACATATAGTTTTTTATGTGTACTGTAGGTCCTATTTACTACACTAGCCCACCCCGTATTAGTACTCAGATAGATACTAAATATGGTAGGGAAACACAGAGGGGGCATATATATATATGCTGCTTTTTTAGTCCACCGTGGGTGTGCTGATTATTACTACGACCCCTACCGGCGCGTACTACGGTAGAGGTACAAGGTACACCTTTTTTTGGCTGAAACGGTTTCTGAATGGTCGGGCTCCTCCTTAACCCCAAATCGTCGGATTTTTCATTTTTGTGTTGCAATATTGTTCATTGTATACGTAGGTTATGGGATTCTTGATTGCTCGTCGGGTACATGTAGAGAAATTTTTATTTTCCTCCAAAAATCTTTTTTTTTGTTTTTTTGGGGGGGGAGGGGGTGAGGTATAGAGTGCTCCTATACTAGAATCAAGTGCTTAGCATACTCTTTTTTTCCTTTTCGCTTCTTCTCTCTCTTTTTTTTTTCTTTTTTTTTTTATTCTCTTTCATGCATGCACCTGGATTGCTAGCAGGGCAGGTATTGCCTGTCGTATGATATGGCATTGCATTGTCTGCTCTGCTTACTGCACTGAGCGTAGTATCTCTGTGCCGTACGTAGTTTTGTGACCACAGAACTGGTACCTCTCTAGGATGAAGAATCGGCACGGACACTGGGTGTGCTGGATGTCGACGGGTAGAAAGGAAGGTTAAGGTTGAATGTGAAGAATACACGAACACCCTCAGAAAAAAAGCATGGTGGTGGTATAAACCTCTACCGTAGCGTGTATCCCGTAGGACCACTAAAAGTGCGGATAAACTGCTATTTACGAGGGAGCAGTGTGATCAAAACCAAGCATGGCAGGTGAATCACAGGGTGATAGGTATATGTGTTGTTTTTTTGGGTGCACCGTGTGTTCTGATTATCACTACTGTATGTATGATCCCCAGTAATAACCATAAAGTGTGGAGAGGCTACTACTTAGGAGGGAATATGCTAGTCAGAACCAAATAAGACAGGTAAAGCACAGGGGGAAAAGTGGTTTTTGGGTCCGTCGTGGGTGCTGATTACCATTATTACTACATTAGCCCACCCCAAAATACTATTACGGTGGACCATAGCAAACAGGACCAAATATTCTTAGTAAAAACAAGGAAATATGTAGGTTTTTGTGTGTACCATAGGTCCTACCTGGTATTTACCACATTAGCCCACCCCGTAAAAGGAAGAGACTGCGCTTCGACCCCTTCTGACTATCCCGCGATTGGACCCCTACACGAAAACTACATAGTGAAAGGCTTCACTACTCGGGCAGACAGATCATCTACAGATAGACCATCTACGGATGGATCATCTACAGATAGATCGTCTACATGCATAGCACCTCAGAACGGCAGTGTATAGACCCAAACCTGCCGTTCTGAGGTGCTACTCGTATGCAGGATCTGTACAGTACAGATCCAACCCAGGACACACGTCCTAGAGCATGCGGATTTTTATGGCTCCCACACGGCAACATGAGCTAGATCCTACAGATCATACAGATCATACAGATCATACATATTATACAGATCAGGGATATATCTGCCCTGAAATATCTAGATCATCAAGTGGGAACGATCTGTATGATCTGTATGATCTGTATGATCTGTCGGAGGTGTTAAAGGGGTAACGCCAACTCCCACTACAACATAAACATAAATAATTGATCCCGGTGAAACCTGTCCCCCCCTCTGCTAGAAGTAGGAACGGTGCTCCGTCTCGAAAGGGATGCGTGGTCAATGCTCAAATGACTAAGGCAAGCAACAAATGAGTACCCGCCCCCCCCGCTCCGTCTCGAAAGGGATGCGTGGCCAATGGTCAAATTCCAAAGACAAGCAACAAATGAGTGCCCCCCCCCCCGCTCCGTCTCGAAACGGATGGGTGGTCAATGGTCAAATGGCTGAGGCAAGCAACGAATGAGTACGACCCTCGCCACCCCCCGCCCCCGCCCGCCCTGATAATTACGGCTCCCTTTCAGGCAATGCTGTGACGGTCTATCCTGCATGGACGGCTTCTGCGCCAACCCTGTTGAAGGTGTGTGAAGGCATACTATAATAGCATAATAAGCTGTTCATATAGTATAATAGCTATATATGTACGATAGGGGTGGCACATTTTTGGCCGAAATGTTCGTGCCTGACTATAACTGACTATTGCTGACTATATTACTACTTTTTCCTGATTATTATTGACTATTATTGACTATTACTGACTATTACTGACTATTAGTGACTATTATTAGTAGTGACTATTACAGGTTTTACGGACCATTGCTGACTATCGCTGACTATGGCTGACTAATACTGATGATCACTGATTATTACTGACTATTGCTGACCATGACTGACTATCATGGACTAACCCTGACTATTGCTGACTATTACGTAGTGGCTAATACTGGCTGTAAGTGACTATTAGTTACTATTGCTGACTATATAGTACGGACTACTACCGGCTATTACCGACTATTTCTGACTAACAGTATACTCCCCAACTGAGAAACTACCCAATATGGCATATGCCCTACAAGGTATGCCTTATCGTTCACAATCCCATTTCTGTTACTCGTTGTATATACCTGAGCCACATGGCGGGATTGTTCAGCGGGATACCCGTATATTTTTCTTGGAAAAAAAACACACACACACGCACACACACAGTTTCTCGGGGTGGCGTATGTGGAGCGTTTTCAGAAGCGACGAGGCTCAGAAAAAGTAGGCGCTACCGTACGTAGCACGCCTCCATCGTTATGATAATGCTGCTATCCCTTGTCTTATATAGCGCTCTCGACCGTACCAACGGGTACCATATTATTGCGGGGGAACGTAGTTAACAGGACCAAATATGCTCACTAAGAATACTAAAATATATAGGTTTTTGTGTACCAGATGGGTCCTGCTTACTATGCCCCCCCCCACCGTAATAGTAGTTCCTATGCCTCTATAGGATCTAGAAAGTGCTACATTGAACCCAGATTTTATCTTGTTACGAGTGCATCTGCACGCAACCGCTCTATATTCCCCACCCCTGGGTTTCCAACATAATTATGTGTATATGTGTATCCCCTAAACCCTGGCTCCCAACACAAAAGGTGTGCACCAACCCCGGGTTTCCAACACAAGAGGCGTGTACCCCAACCCCGGGTTTCCAACAGAAGAGGTGTTTATTGAATGTATCCCCGAACCCCGGGTTTCCAGCAATAGATGCGTGTATACGTGTGCCGTGTGTGCCTTCGATTCGTCGTGGGCGAAGCACAACATAGGCTTAGTATGAAAAGTCCACTAGCATTCAGTTGCTACTATAACACAAAAATAAAATGAAGGGCCTGGGCGGTTGCGAGACACTTCTTCGTGATACGGACTGTAGCTTATTTTTATTATACTTCTGCAGCAGTGGCACACAATACACACAAGCAACACGCTTTTGTCTTGCACACCTGCAGAAGGGAAGGACACAAGATACCCTACACCATGACAAACACCCACCACTGAGTAAAAACTTAAAAAATAATATAGCTAGGATTTCGACCGATTCTTTAATGGGTACTGGTAGATATCTAGGATATAGTCTGGAACGGCGCCCATCGTGCGAAGGGGGCGATGTAGAGCACCGCAAGCAACAGGGTCTCTACGGCAATTAGGCTTAACCGTGTCCACGTCGATCATCTCATACGTTGCTGCTAATTCTAAATTTTAGCCTCTCCGCCGTTGGGGCGGGCGGAGCGGCCCATTCTAATTCCTAGTAAAATATATACCTGGTGTACCCAGACGATCACTGAGAGGGGGGGGAAAAAAAGCCTTCCACGACTTGAGCCGGAGCGTAAAAACGACTATGAAAAGAAAATCTTGGCACAGTCAGTTAGGCACTATTGTAGCTCCTTCTTTTAGGCATCCTGTTGTTGCCTTCGAGATTGGAGGTCCCATGCATACCAACGTCCCTTATCAGTGTTGTGGTACCGGTCCCATACGTGATACCCCTATATATCGTGGGCAAAAACCTTTGCGCAGAAAATTGAGGTCCCGTATATAACGTTTGCCCTCATCGCGAGGCTTCTTGAAAGGAGCTATATCTACTGCACGCACGTACATAATAGCCGACGGCTCGAGACTTTCCAACTATACACCGGTATTTCGCCTTCCACCTCAATACGGGCTGCCAGGTATATCAATACATAGCTTTATCTTCTTTGGTTCGGAAGCTTTCCTCGGCATATCTTGGCACCTCACAGCCACTCTCAGCCTCTAATTGCCGAAGCAGAAGTTACTTGCCTTCCGGAGGTTCTTGGCTTTCTTTGTTTTCTCCTATTTTCGTTACTTGCTGCTTCCTGTTTCCTATGGTACCAGTTTTTACTTTGTCGGCGAGATCATGTTTCCCTTTTCTTCCGGTTTCGGGTTCCTGCGTGTACCCAGTGAGCACGACAGCGCGTGCGAGCCCGGCACTATCGCGGGTATGGGAGGGCGCTGGCCAGTAGAGGTGGGGTCAGAAGGAGCGCGGTCGCTTTTTCGTGGCTAGGCGTGGCGTCTCCATCGAGACACGAGGGGAGCATGAAGGTCCTTGCTGTTGCTGCTGCTGCAATTAATCCAGTATGTCCGACATTATAATGATCGTTTTGCCTGTAATAAAAGAACATTTAAGCCAAGTTCAAGCGGTGCTTTATTTATCGAACAAACATTATTTTTACAGAGGCATCAGCAACCTCGAGCGGGCGAACGAGAGCCACTGTGAGTACCGGGCTTCACGCGAGGTGGGCCACGGGGCTCACTGGGGCAGAGAGGCAGTAGAGCTCGACCCGGACCGAATCGATGGCGAGGTGATCGCGGGTGGGCGGGGAGCGTTTGGTTCGAGTACGAGTACGTAATGTACGTCTTTCTCAGTTTTGTGGATTTTTGTACCACTTGATTGACGCTCGTGCTATGCTGTGCTTTCTCTTTCATACTCTCTCTATATATATAAAGATCGAAGGTACTACTACTACTGCTGTTGTTGTACTACCACACATAGCAGTCACGAAAAAGGCACAATTCACACCCCTAGCAGGCAGCGCAGCGCCGTCCTGCGAGCCATGTTGCTGTGCTTTCTCTTCCTTTCGAACATACAGCTTTGTTGTCCTGGAGTATGGAGATCTACTGTCGTATACTTTTGCAAGTCGCCTGTACGTTTGTTTGTTCTTTGTGTTTTTTGCTTTGTTTGTGGTGTACAACTGCTGTCGCCGTACAGGTATGATAGTTGCTTTGCCACATACATGCCGCATACCAGTACTCATGCATCACAATACAGCAGTAGTAGACGGGTACTGTACGTTCAGTTGCGTACAGCAATAAGTATTTCGTTGCATTGCACCATGAATCTCTTTGGCCTTTTCAAGTCGGTCTTTACACATAGTGGACTTCTTCTGCCCCTTTCCTTGCGCGAGCGTAGCGGGCGGCGTCAACCGCCCTCGGAGCGAAGCTTTGCTTTCTTTTAGCGATATTTTTTCGTGTTGTTCACCACTATCGTTTTTGTCCTGTATTTGCCGTCATACATATGGAGCTCTTGGCATTATCAAGTCGCCAGTTGCAGCTACAATAATATATGCTCCTCTTTTACCCTTTTCACATTTGGTTCTATTATTCCTTCCGCGAGCGTAGCGGGCGGCGTTAGCCGCCCGCGCAGCGGAGCCCTTGTATATTTATATATATACCGGTAAATATACAAGGTTGCCCTTCGGGATTTGGTTGGTTTCAAATTCCGAAGGTGTCGTAAGTTGAAATGGGGTGAACATCATCATCAGGTGTTCCTGTTTATATGACGGCATAGGTTCGACGACGTGCGGTTGATTTGGACGTGGACATGTGCGGCTGCTGCTGCTGCTGCTGCTGTAGTCACGATTTTGCATGTCCAGGGGGTGAAACTGCACGCACAAAACACGAAAGAAAGCACCGTGGCTGTCACAACTGTCGCAAAAGGCCAGGGCGTGACGCGCGGGTGCTGTTTACCAGTCAGTGCTTTTGGACTACTGCTGTTGCTGATCTTTGGTGATCTCGTAGCGGCCGAGAGCGCGAGAAAATACCCGCGGCTCGAAGAGAAATCGTGGCCGATGTCCAAAACTCGTCCACTTGGTACATATTATACACACACAATACCACACTACTACAGTACTACAGCAGTACGAGTATACAAGGCTCCACTGCGCGGGCGGCTAACGCCGCCCGCTACGCTCGCGGAAGGAAGAATATAACCAAATAATGTGAAAAGGGTAAAAGAGGGACATAAATTAGCTGCAATTGGCGACTTGATAATGCCAAGAGCTCCATCTGTATGTCGGCAAATACAGGACATACAGTAAATATCTATCTTCCAACGCGAAAAAAGATCGCGAAGAAAGCAAAGCTCCACTTCGAGGGCGGCTGACGCCGTCCGCTACGCTCGTGCAAGGAAAGGGGCAGAAGAGGTCCACGATGTGGTGCAAGGACCGACTTGAAAATGCCAAGAGATTCATGGTGCCATGCAGCGCAATGCGTACTGCTGTACATACGTACACCTGAACGTGCAGTCCCCGCCTACCGCTCTGTATCGTACTGCAGGAGTACTGGTATGTGGCATGTGGCAAAACACCTACGACACGACAGCAGCAGTCGTACACCACAAAGAGTAAAAAAAAAAGTACAGGCGACTTGCAAATAAATGCATAGTACAGTAGATAGATAGAGCTCCATGCTCCAGAACAACAAAGCTCTATATTCGAAAGGAAGAGAAAGCACAGCAACACGGCTCACAGCACGGCGCTGCGCTGCCTGCTGTGGGTGTGACTTATGCCTTTCCCGTGACTACCTATCCGTGACTATGTGTGCTACTGTAGTACAACAACAGTATTGGTAGTAGTATGGTGTGACAAACAACAGATCGACAACTAACTACAGCAACAACAACGACAACAAAAGACACCCACCCGCCCACACACCCACACACCCAACCACTCATTCACCCACCCACACACCCAACATGTGCTACAGCAGCACAGCAGTACGCCGAACGATATGCCAAAGCGGGGCCGGTATAGCCGACAAAATACAAATGCCGGCATCGATTCGGAGCCCTGGTAGCACTATGCCGGCACCTATGCGGAGCTCTTGTATCGGACCAAAAAAAAACAAAACATTTTTTTCCCGATTTTTGTTTTCGGAGCTTTTATCTTGAAATTATTGTAAGAACGGCTAACTCGCCCAGTTTAAGGGATTTTTCGATTCTGACCGAGGTTCTGGAGATCCATTTTTTCACTTTTATTTTACTCTTTGAAAACATATATCTTGATTTTAGTGTGGAAGGGCATATCTTGAAACTAGTGTGGGAAATGTTTATTTTGAAATTAGTGTGGGTAGAAGAAAGCAAAGAAAGCCAAGAACTTCGGGAAAGCAAGGATCTTAGAAGCGCGAATTATTTGTCGTAGACTCTCTGAGAGCGCAGCAGGTGCTTACGATCAAGTTTTAAAAAACGAGGACAAACAAGCCTATACTGCTACTACTCCTCTACTACAGTACAATATACTGCTACTCCTTCTACTACGGTACTACCGCTACTCCTTCTCCTACTACTGTGATACCAGGTGTCATACCTGGTACATATGTATACGTCCTACTAATGTTACTACTACTTCTACTACTACTGCTACTACAGTACTAACACTACTAACACTACTACTATTAATAACACTATTACTTCTACGACTACTACTACTACTACTGCTACTTCTACCTCTACTAATACTACTACTACTACTACTACTACTACTACTACTACTTTACTACTACTACTACTACTACTACTACTACTACCACTACTACTACTACTACTACTACTACTACTACTACTACTACTACTACTACTACTACTATTAATACCTGGTATATATACTACAACTCCTCCTCCTACTACCGTGATACCGTGATACCAGGTACCATATGCATGCGTTCTACTACTATCAATGCTGCGTAGTCGGGGTCACCCAGCGGGTGCCCCCCCCGCTCCCCACTATATACGGTGCGTGACGTCAAGTCTAGTATTCCCTCGTCGACCTTCGTCCGGATGTGAACATGTAAACTGCTGTCTACTGTAAATATTGTTGTGATAAGTGATACCTGGTAATGCGTTTATTAATAGTACGGTCGTGTGTTCATCCAGCGTGGGATCGCTTCACGAGCGGGCGGTGTAAGCCGCAGAACCTCGTATGTCATACCAGGTACGTACCTGGTATACGGATAGTACTGCTCGCCGGCGCGGCCAGCCCAGCATACCACGAGACTACATACAGCGGTATAGCGATGCTCGCAGATCCCCACGACGGTACGCGACTCACGTTGTGCACCGGGCCTCCCGTCCGCATCGTGCCATGCTGGGCGGGCCCTCCCTCCATCGCTAGACTCCCTTCGTCCGAAGGCTCTCCCATCTGAACACGGTAAACAGAGTGACCGTCGGGGGGCACGGGCGGTTACGCCAACAACTCGCCCCCTTCGTACGTCTTATCACTGCGAACTGCGACCGTATGTACCGTCGTACCGTAGTCCAGTTAGTTGCGTCTGCTGGATCAATGGTCTGCGGTCTGCACCTCTATCGGAATATCTCCCATCTCTGATCTCTCCTGTATAGGCCCGTGAGAGCAGTGGCAATGAGTTAGCTGCCTAACGGTTGTGTCCGCTCCCGACGAGAGCCTGTTGAGCAGCGAGCGGCAGATGAGTTGGGCTACGAGTGTCATCGTATACCATTGCTTGTTGTCTGTTTCCGACGAGAGCCTAAAATATTTGCAGCATGTGACAAAAAAACAAAGGAAAGTCATGTTCAGAAGGCGTAAAATTGTTGGTATCTCAGGTACGGGGAACGTCTACGGTAGCTCAGTAAGTTTCTGGCGAACCAATGTGGATGCAAATTGTACCGAGGACGGTACTACTGTAGTTCGAGTCCGCTTTGGCATTTTTTTTTTGCATTGTTGTGATAATGTGTTTACTGTAGTACGGTCGTGTGTTCATGAAACGATACAACGTTTCATGAGCGGGCGGCGTGAGCCACAAAACCTCTTGTATCATACCCTCGTATCATACGTAGTAGTACAGCTCGCCGGCGGCCAGCCCAGCCTACCACGAGGCTACAGCAGTATTGCGACGCACACAGATTCTCACTTAGACGGTACGCGACTCACGTTTTGCACCGGGCCTCCCCCCCAACTCTTCCTCGCATCGTGCCATGCTGGGCGGGCCCTCCCTCCATCGCTAGACTCCCTTCGTCCGAAGGCTCTCCCATCTGAACACGGTAGACACGGTGGCCGTCGGGGGCCACGGACGGTTACGCCAACAACTCGCCCCCTACGTCTTATCACTGCGAACTGCGACCATACCGTAGTCCAGTTAGTAGCGTCTGCTGGATCAATGGTCTGCGGTATGCACATCTATCGGCATATCTCCCATCTCTGATCTCTTCTGTATAGATAGGCTCGTGAGAGCAGTGGCAGTGAGTTGAGTTCGCTGCCTACCCTTGTCCGCTCCCGACGAGAGCCTGCCGAGCAGCGAGCGGCAGATGTGAGTTGGGCTACGAGTGTCATTGCATACCATTGCTTGTTGTCTGTTTCCGACGAGAGCCTAAAATATTTGCAGCATGTGACAAAAAAAACAAAGGAAAGTCATGTTCAGAAAGCGTAAAATTGTTGACATGTCAGCTACGGGGCACATCTACTGGGAAAGTAGCTCAGCGACTGTGCGAACCAGTGTGGATGCTAATTGTACCGAGGACGGTAGTTCGAGCCCGCTTTTGCATTTTTTTTTAACGTCGTATTGTAATGGGTGAGGGGACCACCAGGGGTTTTTTGGGCAGCGGGACCGCCGGGTTGGGGGACCGCCAAGGGTTTTTGGGCAGCGGGACCGCCATGTTAGGGGACCGCCAATGGAACTTTGGCAGCGGGACCGCAATGTTAGGGGACCGCCAATG
>MEHQ01000648.1:0-76514 GCA_008828725.1 Saccharina japonica
GTAGTTGCTCGGCGTATGAGTCGTGGGTCGTGGGTTGCTGGGTGCTTGGTGCTTCGATTGCTGGTGCTGTGGTGGGGGCAAAGCGCCAGAAGCGTGCCCAGACCATATTGGCTCGACATGGCAGGAAAGAGTTGGTCCACCTACTCTACGGTCAAAGCCCTGGGTGTCTGTGCTGTGTGTTGGACGGCAGGCTGGTGTGTTTGAGTAGGATCACCCAGCAACGAAGCACAAGCACCCAGCGACCCACGACCCACGACTCATTCGACGGAGAAACTATGCGCGTATGTATTATGATTCTCCCATCACCGTCATGTTTATTCAGAAGAGCCGATATTTTCATATTTTCACAGAAGAACCGATATCTTCTATCGTCTATAAAAAATGTTTTTATATAGTTCCGCCGAGATTTTGGGAGGCAAGCGATCCCGACTACTCGCAAGTTCTGGGTGTTCCGCCCCGTGGTCTATTCGGGCTGTTGGGCGGTGACGTGGATACGTACTGCTGTAGTCGTTTTTGGGGCTGTCGCAGATGGTCAAAAGGGGGTATGGTTTCGGTCAATCGGGGTGAAAAAAGTGGTCAATCGGGGGTAGTAGATAAATTTACTGTAGTAGGTACGTGGGGTTATCCCCCCCCAAGATGTGGTCATAGGGGGGACTTCGCTTGCCCCCTCGTGCGCCGCCGTCCCGTTAGGCCCAAGGACGTGCCTGAAAAAAAACAAAAGTTGTGTGCGTGCTTGGCATGGGCTTCGGGCATCTCGCCAGGCCTTCGGAATGGCGTTTGGGGTCTGTTTGGGCCCGCCGGAGCACGTTCCGCGGGCACATTTTGACCCTACCCCCAAATGGCCGTAAAACCAGGGGGTATACCCTCAAATGACCATTTACCTGTATTAATCCCCGAGCCAGATGACATCTGACCTCGGGCGGGCTTCAAGGAAAGCCCTCAGATCTTATAAATACCCCGAATACGAATGCCATCCAAGTTATACGAAAACGGACCAATTACCTATACAGAGGTAATACCCGGCCTTCCTAGCCCATACCATTACACTAGCCCACCCTGGTGAGCCGTATATGCAGAAATATGGGAAAAATGGGGAAATCCCAGTTCCCCGAATAAAACATGAGTCGAAGATGCGGCTCCTCAAAACCCCTCCCACACCTCTAAGTTGCTAGGCTAAGAAGCCGGAAATTTACGCCATTTGTTAAGGCGTTACTCCGTTGGGCTACTGGTAAAAGGTTAACCGATTGCTTACCCAATGTAAGCCTTTTTAACACTCTCCCCCCCTGGAACGGACCAGATATACGGGTCGACGCGTGTGACCAGCAGGCGGTTCCTGTTTATGGGGATCCAGAAGTTCCAGATTCTTGACATGAGGAAATTCGCTTTTCTTTAAAAAAACGTTTTCATGGCGGTCGTGAGATTCGAACTCACGACCACTGCAACCCATGTCCTGCCGACGACGCCACGTGTGATAAGACTGGGTGAGACACAGAATACTCCCTTGCAGGTTTGTCTGTTAAGCATCCTTGGTGTTACTCACTTTCCGTAGAGTCAAGCGTAGAAGAGAAACAGCTTATATTAATCCCCGAGCCAGATGACATCTGACGTCGGGCGGGCTTCAAGTAAAGCCCTCAGATCTTATAAATACCCCGAATACGAATGCCATCCAAGTTATATGAAAACGGACCAATTACCTATACAGAGGTAATTCCCGGCCTTCCTAGCCCCTACAATTACATTCTACCAACTAGTCAGTCTGGTACCTTTCTACCCTGTCTGCCGTCTCCTTCCTGCTTTCGTCAGCAGCGGTTCACCTACGAACCCCCCCCCCCCCCCCGTCTCCATTCCCTTGGGCGCCACCCATACAACGGATGCGTGGCACTTCCTACTCAATCCCGAGTAGTCGTGCTGCAGTCAGTCGTACGTATGTTTTCCTGGAAACATTTATGTGGGGTATTTGTGATTTTTTCTTCGTGTTGTGTTTGTGTGTTCTTCATATCAAACCATTATTTCTGTCCGGCGGCATCCAGCACAAAATCAGCGTCCGTGCCGAGTCTTCTCATCCCAGAGAGACACCGCATTGTTAAATGCTTAAATGCTAGGGCTGTGAGTTGGTTTCATTTCACGACTAATAACTAGTCACTAGTCGGCGAAGTCGACTTGCCGACTAAAGTCAGGCGAGCGAAGCAAGCCAAAAAAATGCCCCCCCCGGCCGAGGGGCCCGCGCTGGAGGCGGCGCCTCCGGAGGATCCCGCTGAAGGCGCCGCCGGGGGCCAAAAATACGCTATTTGGCTTCATTTTACGCAAGAAAAGCGCAAACAATATGACCTAGATTCACATAAGTTTCAAACGAAAAACACAAAAATGCTTCAGTTTACACAATAAATTCACAAAAAACGAGAAGTACAACGCATGCACCAGGTAAGATCTACCCCGGACTAGAGGAACGTGACAGAACTTGCTTGAGTCGCAATACTACCTGGCGGAGATACGAGCGAAAAAACGAACTCATCACCAAGATAGCGGTGCAAAAATTATCCCCAGAAGAAAAGGTCTTGGATCCCTCCGTGATGTTATTCGTCTCTCCCAAACTTGCGCGAAACGCGCGCAACGAGGACGACGGCAAGTACTGAACCATCGATTATAGGTAGACCATGAAAAACGTCCACAGCGGGTTGTTGGATATGAGCGGCTTGCTGCGCCTCTGCTCATGCTTCATGCCGTAGAGCACCGTTTCGGGGTCGCGTGCACTCGTCAAGGTGGTCCGCGGGCCGATAATGGCCACAACTTTGCCGGCGGGATCTCCGCCCTCAGCGTTGACATTGGGTGCGCCAGGGCGGACGCCGTCGGCACCATCGAGAGAGATGGGCTGTTCCGCCATGTGTGCGTGTGTGTGTGGATCTCCCGCTGTGCACTGCAGTGTCACAGGGCATGTGAGGGTATCCGCAGCCCGCAGAAATTCACGTTAAAAGCTGTACCCCGCATTAAAAAAGCCTTCCTACAGTTAAGGAAACCCAATAAGTCGGGAAGTCGGCACCTCCGTTTCACGACTGACTATTAGTCCGACTAACAACTAGTCGGCGACTTAAGTCGTGCCGACTCACAGCCCTAACATTTTGATGATGAGCGATAGCTGGTATTTACGGATGGATACAGATTTTTGTCTCTTTTTCCGTGTTTTTCCAGCTATGTATTGCCCTCATCACCGCACGTACTCGTAGGTGTTTTGGGTTTGGGTCACTACTGTCACTTTTGTACTTTGTCAAAGTAATTTGATGATGGATACTTATGTAGCTGTGTCGTTGAACGAATGCAGTTGTTGGTATCCTCATCTGTAAGTTATGGGTGCCCCACCCCCCTCGTCCCCCCCTCCCTCGCCCCCCCCTGCGTGGAAGTTTGTTTGTTTGTTTTGTTTTTTTACGTACATGTGTCGTAGTACCAGGTAAATATGTCGCTATGAGTATGTACCTGGTAGTAATATTGTATTGTATGATATCGCACAGGAGAGTGTGATGTTGTATGTCGTACACATGCTGATGTCGTACATCGATTCTGTTGTACCAGGTACTTCATCAGCTGGCGACACACAGAAAAGTAGTAGACTTTGATTTTGCTGGTTGAAAACAAAATTGGGTTTTTGATTTTTTGCTGAACGTCTTGCCACATATAAACCTATCTATTATTTCACGATTAGAGGTCCGTAGTTACTCGATGCTCTTTGTCCGTACAGACCAACTGATAAAGTCTTGCACCAGAATTTTGTTCCAACGTCGACAAGGCACTGAGCTCTTCCCGGCAAAGCAACTGATAAAGCCACCCCCCCCCCCCCCCACCCCCCCCCCTCCTGCAAATCTCCCCCTATTTGCTACCCCTCCCCCACCCCCGTCTGCCTCCCCACGCCTTTCCCAACCCCCACCCCCCCCCCCCCCCCCCCCCCCCCCCCCCCCCCCCCCCCCCCCCCCCCCCCCCCCCCCCCCCCCCCCCCCCCCCCCCCACTCCCTTCCCCCCCCCCTCCCCCTCCCCCCTCCTCCCCCCCCCCCCCCTCCCCGCCTCCCCCTCGTCCTCGCCCTCGTCCTCACCCCGCCCCCCCCTCCCCCCCCACCCCCCCCCCCCCCCCCCCCCCCCCCCCCCCCCCCCCCCCCCCCCCCCCCCCCCCCCCCCCCCCCCCCCCCCCCCCCCCCCCCCCCCCCCCCCGCCCCCCCCCCCCCCCCCCCCCTAATGCGTATGTACTGCACTTTCGCCAGGCTCCGATCGGTACACCACCAAGATCCCTCCTGCGTGTCATTGGCTTCCGGCGTCCCCGGCAGGATTAGAAGCAGCTGTAGAACCCCTCCTCGTACGCGAAGGCCATCAAGCAGACACCGATGCGAGAGGAGAACCGACAATCCCGTAAACGACCGGCTCTGTTCTTTGCGGGGGCCGTGGGACGGCCAACACCAAGGGGCGACTAACCAAGTCGGGTGATGTTTCCGGGACAATGGCTGGTGTGGGAGGGAGGCACAGACCGGGCGGACAACCAAAGTCCTCGCAGAAATGCATTGCTGAAGACCTCAAGGTGTTTCAAGCCACCAAGGGGTCCACGGCACAGGTCCCATTGGTGTTTGGAGTGGAGACCGCAGCGTGGACCGTTGCAGCAACTAAAGTGGGCAAGTGGTACAGAGGGGTCCTCGAAGCGGCTGAACAGTTCATGGTCCGGTGGCACAAGGTCGAGGCAGAACTGAGTAAACAGCGCCACGCATCCGTCGCGGGGGGTGCACAAGGGAATGGGAAGGGAGGGGGCAACAGTCGTACAGAAACCGCGGTTGATGAAAGCAGGAGGGAGACAGCCGACAGGATAGCAAGGTACCAGGCTGACTAGTAAGTCCCGCCTAGACTACCCGTGCCGCGCACCTCTGTAGCTGCTTCGAACGCGGCTCTGTTGTGTTGTGTTTGTTTGTTTTTGTTTTTTTCGTTTCGTTTCGTCTTCTTTAGTTTCGTTGTTACTCTCGTTCTTATCACTGTGATGAGGAAGAAGTACTACCTGGCTGGGTGGATGGCGAACTGGGTATTGTTTCCCTTGGTTATTTCTGGTGATCTTTTTTTTATTTTTTATTATTATTATTTTATGTTTTTGCTTGGTGTAACGCCTGTTGTAGCGGGCACGACAGCGATGCTACAATCCCTCGCATCATCCATTTGTTTTGGTTTATTTTTTATTTTTGCCGTGATCGCTTTTGCCTTTGTCTCTCCGCCCCCCCGAATTTTCCTAGGACTTTCTTTGGCTGCTTAGCTACGTACGTATACATTTTGTTTTTTGTTAGTTCCTCTTCTCTTTCCTGGACTCTCGTGTGAGGCACGAGGACGAAACGGAACTGAGTAGGAAGTGCCACGTATCCGTTGTATGGGTGGCGCCCAAGGGAATGGAGACAGAGGGTGGGGGGGTTCGTAGGGAAACCGCGGCGGACGAAAGCAGGAAAGAGACGGCAAACAGAGTAGGTACCAGACCGACTAGCTGGTAGAACCTGCCTGTACTACGGGCACAAACCTGCCTCGGCTGGATGGAAGGTGCTTTGGTGTGCTCCGGCTGGCTGTCTTTTCCTGTCGTTCTTAGTCTTGCTCTGTTGGCGCTTTTTTCGGTCCATTTCATTTTGTTTCGTTTCATTTGATTTTATTTTTTATTGGATGTCGCATCTCCTCTGGGAGAAGCACGACACTTTCTTTCTTTTATCTGGTGCCGACGGCGTCCGCCCTGGCGCACCCAATGTCAACGCTGAGGGCGGAGATCCCGTCGGCTAAGTTGTGGCCATTATCGGCCCGCGGACCACCTTGACGAGTGCACGCGACCCCGAAACGGTGCTCTACGGCATGAAGCATGAGCAGAGGCGCAGCAAGCCGCTCATATCCAACAACCCGCTGTGGACGTTTTTCATGGTCTACCTATAATCGATGGTTCAGTACTTGCCGTCGTCCTCGTTGCGCGCGTTTCGCGCAAGTTTGGGAGAGACGAATAACATCACGGAGGGATCCAAGACCTTTTCTTCTGGGGATAATTTTTGCACCGCTATCTTGGTGATGAGTTCGTTTTTTCGCTCGTATCTCCGCCAGGTAGTATTGCGACTCAAGCAAGTTCTGTCACGTTCCTCTAGTCCGGGGTAGATCTTACCTGGTGCATGCGTTGTACTTCTCGTTTTTTGTGAATTTATTGTGTAAACTGAAGCATTTTTGTGTTTTTCGTTTGAAACTTATGTGAATCTAGGTCATATTGTTTGCGCTTTTCTTGCGTAAAATGAAGCCAAATAGCGTATTTTTGGCCCCCGGCGGCGCCTTCAGCGGGATCCTCCGGAGGCGCCGCCTCCAGCGCGGGCCCCTCGGCCGGGGGGGGCATTTTTGGCTTGCTTCGCTCGCCTGACTTTAGTCGGCAAGTCGACTTCGCCGACTAGTGACTAGTTATTAGTCGTGAAATGAAACCAACTCACAGCCCTAGCATTTAAGCATTTAACAATGCGGTGTCTCTCTGGGATGAGAAGACTCGGCACGGACGCTGATTTTGTGCTGGATGCCGCCGGACAGAAATAATGGTTTGATATGAAGAACACACAAACACAACACGAAGAAAAAATCACAAATACCCCACATAAATGTTTCCAGGAAAACATACGTACGACTGACTGCAGCACGACTACTCGGGATTGAGTAGGAAGTGCCACGCATCCGTTGTATGGGTGGCGCCCAAGGGAATGGAGACGGGGGGAGGGGGGGGGTTCGTAGGTGAACCGCTGCTGACGAAAGCAGGAAGGAGACGGCAGACAGGGTAGAAAGGTACCAGACTGACTAGTTGGTAGAATGTAATTGTAGGGGCTAGGAAGGCCGGGAATTACCTCTGTATAGGTAATTGGTCCGTTTTCATATAACTTGGATGGCATTCGTATTCGGGGTATTTATAAGATCTGAGGGCTTTACTTGAAGCCCGCCCGACGTCAGATGTCATCTGGCTCGGGGATTAATATAAGCTGTTTCTCTTCTACGCTTGACTCTACGGAAAGTGAGTAACACCAAGGATGCTTAACAGACAAACCTGCAAGGGAGTATTCTGTGTCTCACCCAGTCTTATCACACGTGGCGTCGTCGGCAGGACATGGGTTGCAGTGGTCGTGAGTTCGAATCTCACGACCGCCATGAAAACGTTTTTTTAAAGAAAAGTGAATTTCCTCATGTCAAGAATCTGGAACTTCTGGATCCCCATAAACAGGAACCGCCTGCTGGTCACACGCGTCGACCCGTATATCTGGTCCGTTCCAGGGGGGGAGAGTGTTAAAAAGGCTTACATTGGGTAAGCAATCGGTTAACCTTTTACCAGTAGCCCAACGGAGTAACGCCTTAACAAATGGCGTAAATTTCCGGCTTCTTAGCCTAGCAACTTAGAGGTGTGGGAGGGGTTTTGAGGAGCCGCATCTTCGACTCATGTTTTATTCGGGGAACTGGGATTTCCCCATTTTTCCCATATTTCTGCATATACGGCTCATCAGGGTGGGCTAGTGTAATGGTATGGGCTAGGAAGGCCGGTTATTACCTCTGTATAGGTAATTGGTCCGTTTTCGTATAACTTGGATGGCATTCGTATTCGGGGTATTTATAAGATCTGAGGGCTTTCCTTGAAGCCCGCCCGAGGTCAGATGTCATCTGGCTCGGGGATTAATACAGGTAAATGGTCATTTGAGGGTATACCCCCTGGTTTTACGGCCATTTGGGGGTAGGGTCAAAATGTGCCCGCGGAACGTGCTCCGGCGGGCCCAAACAGACCCCAAACGCCATTCCGAAGGCCTGGCGAGATGCCCGAAGCCCATGCCAAGCACGCACACAACTTTTGTTTTTTTTCAGGCACGTCCTTGGGCCTAACGGGACGGCGGCGCACGAGGGGGCAAGCGAAGTCCCCCCTATGACCACATCTTGGGGGGGGATAACCCCACGTACCTACTACAGTAAATTTATCTACTACCCCCGATTGACCACTTTTTTCACCCCGATTGACCGAAACCATACCCCCTTTTGACCATCTGCGACAGCCTCAAAACCGACTACAGCAGTACGTGTCCACGTCACCGCCCAACAGCCCGAATAGACCACGGGGCGGAACACCCAGAACTTGCGAGTAGTCGGGATCGCTTGCCTCCCAAAATATCGGCGGAACTATATAAAAAGCAACTTTTTATAGACGATATGAAGATATCGGTTCTTCTGAGAAAATATGAAAATATCGGCTCTTCTGAAAAAACATGACGGTGATAGAATCAGAATACATACGCGAACGTTGCTCCGCGAATGAGTCGTGGGTCGTGGGTTGCTGGGTGCTTGGTGCTTCGTTGCCGGGTGATCCTACTAAAACACACCAGCCTGCCGTCCAACACACAGCACAGACACCTAGTAGTGGCTTGGACCGTAGAGTCAGGTGGACCAACTCTTTCCTGCCATGTCGAGCCAATTTGATCTGGGCACCGCTTCTGGCGCTTTGCACCACCATAATAGCACCCAGCATCAAAGCACCAAGTACCCAGCAACCCACGACCCACGACTCATACGCGGAGCAACTACGTACTGCGCTTATGTATTCTGATTCTCCCATCACCGTAATGTTTGCTCAGAAGAGCCGATATTTTCTTAGAAGAGCCGATATCTTGATATCGTCTATTATAAAAAAGTGATTTTTATATAGTTCCGCCGATATTTTGGGAGGCAAGCGATCCCGACTATACTCGCAAGTTCTGGGTGTTCCGCCCTGTGGTCTATTCGGGCTGTTGGGCGGTGACGTGGACACGTACTGCTGTAGTCGGTTTTGAGGCTGTCGCAGATGGTCAAAAGGGGGTATGGTTTCGGTCAATCCGGGTGAAAAAAGTGGTCAATCGGGGGAAGTAGATAAATTTAGTAGGTACGTGGGGTTATTATCCCCCCCCAAGATGTGGTCAAAGGGGGGACTTCGCTTGCTCCCTCGTGCGCCGCCGTCCCGTTAGGTCCAAGGACATGCCTGAAAAAAAAAAAAAAAGTTGTGTGCGTGCTTGGCATGGGCTACGGGCATCTCGCCAGGCCTTCGGAATGGCGTTTGAGGCCTGTCTGGGCCCGCGGGAGCACGTTCCGCGGGCGATTTTTGACCCTACCCCCAAAAGGCCGTAAAACCAGGGGGTATACGCCCAAATGACCATTTCCCATTAATATTCGCTGCTTCTCTTCTACGCTTGACTCTACGGAAAGTGAGTAACACCAAGGATGCTTAATAGACAAACCTGCAAGGGGATATTCTGTGTCTCACCCAGTCTTATCACAAGAACCTGTCTGTACTTCCGGTACAAGGCCTGCCTCGACTGCCTGGAAGGTGCTTTAGGTGTGCTTCGGTTGCCTATTACTTCGGTTGCCTATTACTATGCTTTCATTTCGTTCTTAGTATTTTTCATTTTATTTTATAGTACCTGATACGACAACTGACGCGTCATAACATACATGTTCAAAGCTCTGCGAACCGCAGGTCTCACGCCCGAGGAAATGGGGAGGGGGGCGGCAGCTAACTGTCGTAGGGAAACTGCGGTTGGCCCAAACAGGAAGGAGACGACAGGCAGGGTTAGCAAGGTACCAGGTCGACTATTCCGGGGGACTACGAGTATAATAATAGTAAATAGGACCGAATGTTGTTAGTAAAAATAGGGAAATGTATTGGTTTTTGTGTGTGCCCTAGGTCCTATTTACTATGGTCCCCAAACAGGAAGGAGACGACAGGCAGGGTTAGCAAGGTACCAGACCGACTATTCCAGACCGACTATTATTATAGTAAATAAGACCGAATGAATGCTGTTAGTAAAAATAGGGAAATGTATTGGTTTTTGAGTGTACCGTAGGTCCTATTTAGACGCGTGCTACGGTAGAGGTAGCAGTTTTTGGCCGAATCGTTTTCTGAACGATCGGGCTCCTTAACCCAAATTCGTCGGACTTTAATTTTTGTGACGAATACTGTTTCAGAGGATGCTTCGGTCATAAGATTTCGCATCCGGCAGCCCTTTTATTTTCCTCCAAAATCATTTTTTCGATGAGGTATGACGCTCCTTAAGTGAAGAGCTAAAAAAAAACATGGTGCACCTCTATCGTAGCATGCGTCTTTACTATGGTCCCCAGTAATAGTAGTAGGTAGAATCTGTATGTGCTATCCGTGCCACAAATTGCTCCGGCCGCCTGGAGACTGGAGAGGGTGCTTTTTTTGTTGTGCTTCGGTTGCCTCGTGTGTTTTCGTTAATATCTACTAATAATGCTGTACTACTGCTGTAGTCGTCCTCTGTTCACTACTCGTACCAGGTACCAGGTATTCTTTTTTTCCTTTTCGTTTTTTTCTTCTTCTTTTTTCTCTTTTTCTCTTTCATGCACCTGGATTGCTAGCAGGGTAGGTCTTGCCTGTCGTATATGGCATTGCATTGTTTGCTCTGCTTACTGCACTACAGCGTATAATATCTCTGCTGTGTCGTGGTTTTGTGACCACAGAACTGGTTGGTACCTTTTTAGGATGAAGATTCGGCACGGACACTGGGTGTGCTGGATGTCGACGGGTAGAAAGGAAGGTTTAATGTGAAGAACACACACACCAGGTACGTTGTAATTCGTCTTTTGTTTTGTTCGCTGTTGACTGTCACATCTCCGGGGGGGCACGACACTTTCTTTCTTTTTTTTAGTTTTTTGCTTCGCTTTTTTTGTTCATCTGTTTATCCTTTCTTTCATTTTTTTTCCATATTTCAACGCATCTATCTGTACTACTAGCATGAGTACGTAGGTCATGTCTGTCGTACAGCAGTGCACGACATTGGTTGGCTGCTCTGTTCACTGCATTACAGAGTAGTACTGTTCGCGGAGATCTGCCCGCGCAGGCGAACTTCCTTAGATGTGTCCGCACTGAAAGTAGACGCGTGCTACGGTAGAGGTAGCACGTTTTGGCTGAATCGTTTTCCGAACGATCGGGCTCCTTAACCCAAATTCGTCGTTTTTTCATTCTGTTAAAGATATTAGGGCGTGAACACCTACATCTCTGATTAATGTTCATCGCCACTGCTGTTGCCTGGGGCAGCAGTAGTTAGCACCAGCACTGCTATAGCAAAGGAGAGCAGGTAGTTGTAGCCGGGGGGAGCAGTACGTAGCACTACTACTGTAATACTGCTGTAAACAGAAAGCAGCAGTCACGATACATAACCAAGTACCACTCGGTAGATTCGGGATCGCGACGAGTCAAGAAGCAGGTGTACCCGAGCTACGACCGGCCAGAACTGGGATCGGCTAACCGCTATTCGTCGGCCAACTTAGGTAGCACTGGTTCTGCCAATAGCGTGTTGCAGTAGCTGAGCACAACCGTAGCATCGGTGATGTTATAGGCAGCAAAAGGAAAAACACGGTGCGATACGTTACGGTTCGACTAAGGTGCGGCGTAACTACGAGGACCCCGACGAGTTAAATAAAAGGGCAGCGGCCAAAAAAAGGTATACCTCGTCCATTTGCGGCCAAAATCAGGTACATACTTAAAACCAAGTAAAAAACGCACTCCACGTGCGCTGCCATTGGTCCAAAACTCGTTGTACCGGTTTTTGCCTCTTCAAAACCCAGGTATACCTGATTTTGTCTACTCTGCTTGACTTTCACCTTTTTTTTGTCGTTTTTAAGCCAATCAGAGGCCCTTCATAGTTCCACCCTATACCCCCTATACAAATGCCGGCGTACGCGGAGACCCCCTTCTCCCCTCGCACCTCGCACCACACGTCACTCGAGCGACACACACGCATATCTGCCTGCACATCTCCGCCGAAATAATACGAGATAGAAGGCTCCCCTTCGGGATTGTGGTTGACTTGGAATACCAGGGGTGTCACAAAAGTTGAGAAGGGAGAATACAGCAGCAGGTGTTCGTTCCTCGTACTATTAATATTAATTACGTAGCCACCGGGCGAGCCGCGGAAGAGCATGAAAAAACTACCTACTTGCATTGCAAGAACGCAGGTCGGTGGGGTGCGTTTTAATTGAATTTTAGATGTATCTGTTTTGGCACCCGAACGGACCAGGTGTTTTGGCCGCTGCGCTAAATAAAATTATTATAAATACGTCAGCTGTGAGTTCAACCGATTGAATAGTAGATACTCAACTTTGCGAGCTGCGCAGAAATTTTGTCGAGTTGTGTTTTGTTGTTGTTTGTTTGTGTTTTCGTACGTACACGGGGTCCTCCGAAGTATTATTGTTGTAGCGAACGAAGGATCAGGGTCTGAGTAGCTACGAGAGAGAGCATGGGCGTGCCCCACCCTCTCTCACTTCTCTCACCACCACCACTAGACTCCTAAGTCTATTGTTCTCTAAGTTTTTCTTTGCCCATCTAAGCGGCCCACTACACAACATCAATCTTCTGGGGGTCTTATCATCTGTGGAACATCGTCCATCCAATACCAGCAAGGTAGCATACTGCTGCCCGTGACCGCCTGTGCGACCACCTGTCGAGGGTATACCAACTATACCTGAATACATTCTTGTGACGAAATATGTTTCAGAGCATACTTCGGTCATGAGATTTCTCATCCGGCAGCACTTTTATTTTCCTCCAAAATATTTTTTTCGGCGAGGTATGACGCTCCTCAAGTGAGGAGCTCAGCAAAACCAAGGCGCACCTCTATCGTAGCATGCGTCAGTAGAGCCTTTCCAAGCACAACGACCAGGTGGCACACCACCCAGGCATGCCTCTCGTTGGCGTTAGGGTTAGGGTTAGAGTTCCAGGTCGGGGTGGTGACCGCCGTTAGCCGAAGCCAAAAATACAGATAAGCTCGCCGTCGGGAACGAACGAATGAATGCCTTACAGCTTCGTGAAAAAACCCTACCTCATTCGAAACAGCATCCATTTATGCGGGCACATCTGAGAAGTTCGCCTGCGCGGGCAGATTTACGCCCGCTGTGAGCGTAAAAACATCTCTGAGTCGTGGCTTTGTGACCACACTCACTCGTAATAATAACTGTTGTTGGTATAATATCTCTCTATGTAGGATAAAGAATCAGACGCGTGCTACCATAGAGGCATAAGGTATACCTTTTTTTGGCTGAAACGTTTTGTGAATGACCTACAGTAGTAAAGGTTCCTCATCCCAAATTCTTCGGAATTTCGTTTTTCATGTTACGTTAGCATCTCACTTTGCCTTACGTATTACCCATTTAATTTGCGTTTATTTTGTTTCGCTTTTTCTCTGTTTCACAGCAGTCTGTGACCACATGATTTGTATCTCTCTAGGATTAGGAATCAGGAAACACACTGACTGGGTCTACTGATTGATGTGGTTGGGTAGAAAGAACGGGTTCAATGTGAAGACACACACACATGTAGCAACATTTTCCATTTTATGCTTAGGCCATGCCATAGAAATGTCCATCGAGTATGATAGCACTTTTATTCCACTCCAAAATCCGTTTTTTTGGTGCGGTACAGAGCTCCTACCTTCTTTTATTTTGCCATGCTTTTGTTTGGTTGCTTGATTGTTGATTTGCTTCAGTATGTTTACTTTTTATTATTTTTCCTTTTCGCTTTTTTCGTTTTTTCTCTTTTTCTCTCGCATGCACCTGGATTGCTAGCAGGGTAGGTCTTGCCTGTCGTATATGGCATTGCATTGTCTGTTCTGCGTACTGCACTGAGCGTACTCGTAGTGTCTCTGTGTCGTAGTTTTGTGACCACAGAACTGGTACCTTTTTAGGATGAAGAATCGGCACGAACACTAGGTGTGCTGGATGTCGACGGGTAGAAAGGAAGGTTTAATGTGAAGAACACACACACTGATTGATGTGGTTGGGTAGAAAGAACGGGTTTAATGTGAAGACAACACACACACATGTAGCAACATTTTCCATTTTATGCTTAGGCCATGCCATAGAAATGTCCATCGAGTATGATAGCACGTTTATTCCCCTCCAAAATCCGTTTTTTGGTGCGGTACAGAGCTTCTATGTACCTCAAGTGAGCACCCTCAGAAAAAACATGCATACTACATGGTGCACCTCTACCCGTAGCATGCATCGTCATGGCCACGGACACTGACTGGGTGTGTGTGTTCTCGATATCGAAGGAAGGGTAGGGTAGAAATAACGAAATAACGGCTGAATGTGAAGAACACACACCTACCCTCACGACCAACTAAAGCGCAGCAAGTTGGACCGAAACAAGTTCACTTTCTTTCGTAGGCCACGTCCCATCTATCTGCTGACGGAATCCGAACCGGTGACGACCACATAATAAGCTGAGCGTAGTATCTCTGTGTCGTAGTTTTATGACCACAGAACTGGTACCTTTTTTAGGATGTAGAGTCGGCACGGACACTGAGTGTGCTGGATGTCGACGGGTAGAAAGGAAGGTTTAATGTGAAGAACACACACATAAAAACTATAATAATAATAATAATAGATCTCCCAACTGTTGAGAATACCGTCAACCTCTCTCTGGCCACAAATGTCAACCATGAAGATATCTTAACCAACGTCCAGTCTTTACCAGACCTGCCATCATGCATGGTCTTCATATATATGGTCGACGTTCGGGAATACAAACCCAGAACGCTACCAGGGAGTGAAGGGTCTTCTACGCGAACGACCCTCACTTCTTTTTTTCCTTTTCGCTTTATTCTTTTCTTTTTTTCTCTTTTTTATCTTGTCATGCACCTGGATTGCTAGCAGGGTAGGTCTTGCCTGTCGTATATGGCATTGCATTGTCTGCCCTGCTTACTGCACTGAGCGTATAGTATCTCTGTGTCGTAGTTTTGTGACCACATAACTTGTACCTTTTTAGGATGAAGAATCGGCACGGACACTGGGTGTGCTGGATGTCGACGGGTAGAAAGGAAGGTTTAATGTGAAGAACACACGCACTCCCATATACTCTTATATATGAGATCGCTTCTCCTTGCGAGATGCGACGGAAGTTTTGTGGAGTCGCCGCCTTGCCACATACTTCGTGGGTATAAGAAAGAAATGTGCGAGTCAAGGCCTCGGCCAAACCTGCCCAAGACCCCGACCCGGTCGACATCAATAATCCGAGGAGGCGGCTTCCATACAACGCCCAAAACAAGGCAGTACTTGGCATCGTTAACTTTGTGAGAAAAACCATACCAAATCCGGCTGCATTATTATTAGCACCGTTGTTGGTTGATCTCTCTAAAAAAGACGCACCAAAAATAATATGCGAGACGTTGGCATTCCGAGCGCGACACAGCTTTTACACGAGTGAACACGATAATACTCTCTGACGCCCCTCCCTGTTCTGAATTTCCCGGACGTTTCGGTATACATTTTTTTTTTGTTTTTTTTGTCCATCCCATTTATTATCTTCGCCCTTCCTTTCTCTCTCCTTCCTATTAATAGTCGTAACTCAGATCCGGGGTCACAAAGTAGGCTCTTCTCCCTCCTCCCCCACTACGGGGTTCTTGCCTTGGTTTTTATCGCGAGAAAATTTCAGCACTTTCTTTCCTCGTAAACTTTCGTCGAATTGTGCTTACCCACGCCATAATATGCGCTCTCGACAGTTGGTGACATTTGAGAATAAAAATCTCCATATTAAACGGAGACTCGAACCCCTGACCTCCAACGCTGACAGGCTTCGTGGCTACCAGTTAGAATACCGGGGCGAAGGTTGTAATTCGTGTGTGTGTTATTCACATTAAACCGTGTCGATGCTGTTAATAGGGAAGCAGGCCTCCGGTCTCCCCGGTGGTCTAACTGGTAGCCACGAAGCCTGTTGGGTCGGATGTCGAGGGTTCGATTCTCCCCGTCCATGGAGGTTATTATTCTCAATTGACACCGACTGTCGAGAGAGCATATTATAACGTGGGTAAGCAAAAATTCGACGAGAGTTGACGAGGGAAGAAAGTGCTGAAATCTTCTCGCGATAAAAATGCAAGGCAAAAACCGTAGTGGGAGAGGAGGGAGAGGAGCCTACTTTGTGACCCAGGATCTGAGTTACGACTAGGGAGGGAGAAAGACGGAAGGAAGTGCGAATAATGAATGGGATGGGAAAAAAAAAAAAAAAAGAGTGGGGCTTTTACGATGCCGACGGGTAGGGAGAACGGTTTCATGTGACGAACACACACCAACACACCAACCTATTCGATAAATAAAATGGTTGAGGAACGAGTACGAGGTACGAGGCGATTGACACAACCACCAGCGATGCAAGCATCGGAATTGAAAACGGCCAACGTAACAATGACCCCGTTGGTCGTGGGGTGCCTCGCAAAACCCGGGTTTCGTTGGGCGGAGATGCTGTCTCAAGCCCTTTTAATTTCCCTTGAGAGCGTAGCGGAGATGAGCGATTTGCAGATATACAGCAGTAGCTCGGAAACACAAGCCTCGTTGCCAAATCCAACCACCGTGCTTTGACCACGAGGTGTACACTACCGGCTCTCTCAAAAGAAAGTGCCCCACAAGAAAGTCAGCCTAAACATTACAGGGGAAATAAGAAAGTCGACAGCTCTTATACTGAAGTAAGTGTGGGACACACTCCTTTCTCGAAAAAGAAAGTCAGCCCGATTTCTGTTTTCTTATGAGCGGGCCGGTACTGTGTGTGTGTTTGTGTGTGTGTGTGTTCTTCACATTAAACCTTCCTTTCTACCCGTCGACATCCAGCACACCCAGTGTCCGTGCCGAAACAACACACATTAAACCTTCCTTTCTACCCGTCGACTGTAGTGATGGCTGGCTGTGTGTGTGTGTTCTTCACATTAAACCTTCCTTTCTACCCGTCGACTGTAGTGATGGCTGGGTGGGTGTGTGTGTTCTTCACATTAAACCTTCCTTTCTACCCGTCGACTGTAGTGATGGCTGGCTGTGTGTGTGTGTTCTTCACATTAAACCTTCCTTTCTACCCGTCGACATGGGAGGGGGGGGGGGGGACGATGCTGCTGTAGTCGAATGGAGATTGCGGGCGTGTAGTTCAGTTTTGGACACGCATAACATGCTGTAGGGATTTTAGGTGTCCCTCTTCGGACTTGTGTACACCATCCCTGCTAAGTGTACGTGTTCTTTAGGATTCTCTGATGGCTCTAGCACTTTTGTGACCACGGGCCGTGATCTTGCTAGATCAGACTATAGGGATTAGCAACTGAAACGAGTTTAATGTGAAGAAAACAACAACAACAACACCCAGTGTCCGTGTCGATTCTTCATCCTAAAAAGGTACCAGTTCTTCTGTGGCCACAAAACTACGACACAGAGATACTACACTCAGTGCAGTAAGCAGAGCAGACAATTAAATGCCATATACGACAGGCAAGACCTACCCTGCTAGCAATCCAGGTGCATGCAAGCGAAAAAAGAGAGAAAAAAAACGAAAAAAGCGAAAAGGACAAAATAATAAAAAGTAAAATACTGAAGCAAATCAACAACCAAGCAACCAAACAAAAGCATGACAAAATAAAAGAAAGAAAGTGTCGTGCTTCTCCCAGAGGAGATGCGACATCCAATATCAAACCAAATGAAATGAAACGAAATGGACCGAAAAAACAGCGCCAACAGAGTAAGGCTGTTTCTTAAGGGAGTTCGATTTGTTTCAGTTCGATTTGTTTTTTTCGGCCATTTATTGATGTTTTTGACCCGGAACGCCGTCGAAAGGGTCGTGCGCTTCTCGGAATGCATTCTTCTACCATCCCACAGGTACCCCACCAAAAAATCCGCTTCTCCATCGAAGCAGTTTGAAATATCCAGCATTATCACAAATCGAACAATAGACATCAAATACAATTTGAAGGTACTTTCCAGTCAGAAATTACGGAAATTTTGAATAGTTTGTGCCTCTGGAATGTTATTTGTTGGATATTATTCGAAATGCCACATACCTCAAGAACTAGAAAATGCTTCGATGGAGAAGCGGATTTTTGCGTTGGATACCTCTGAGATGTTGGGCGCACTCATGCCGAGAAGCGCACGGCCGATTAGCCCGTATTCCCGGTCAAAAACATCAATAATGGGCTGAAAAAAACAAATCGAACTGAAACAAATCGAACTTCCTTAAGAAACAGCCTAAGACTAAGAACGACAGGAAAGGACAGGCAGCCGGAGCACACCAAAAGCACCTTCCAGCCAGCCGAGGCAGGTTTGTGCCCGTATTACAGGCAGGTTGTACCAGCTAGTCGGCCTGGTACCTACTCTGTTTGCCGTCTCTTTCCTGTTTTCGCTCGCCGCGGTTTCCCTACGAACCCCCCCACCCTCCGTCTCCATTCCCGTTGGCGCCACCCATACAACGGATGTGTGGCGCTTCCTACTCAGTTCCGTTTCGTTCTCGTGCCACACACGAGAGTCCAGGAAAGAGAAGAGAAAATAACAAAAAACAAAATGCATGCGTACGTAGCTACCGTAAGCAAATACAGAATAAAGAAAGTACTACTGTAGGAAAATACGGAGGGGCGGAGAGACAAAGGCAAAAAAAAGCGATCACGGAAAGCTAAATAAGTAAAACAAAATAAATGATGCGAGGCGCTGCAGCGCGCGTAAATCCGCCCTGCAGGGCGGATTTACGAGATCTGCCTCGCTTTTTTCATACTGTTTTTAGTGGGGGGCATTTTTTTACATTTTTTTTTTAATTCAACACTAACCCTAACTCTAACCCCCAACCGCGACATCGATTGGTATATCGTGGGTTGGGGTTAGGGTTGGAGTTAGGGTTAGGGTTAGTGTTAATTTTTTTTTTAAATGTAAAAAAATGTCCCACACTAAAAACACTATAAAAAGAAAGCGAGGCAGATCTCATAAATCCGCCCTGCAGGGCGGATTTACGAGCACTGGAGGGGATGTAGCATCGCTGTCGTGCCGCCCTTGAGAAGCTACAACAGGCAATACACCAAGCAAAAAAAAAAAAAAATGTGCGTTTCCATGAAAGCCGCGGCTCCCAGCCTCTTTTACGGCTGAAAATACAGCAGTTCTTGGTTGCCGGCTCTTGTCATTTTGTTTTTTTTTTGTTGCCACTGGAAAAAACCGCAAAACCACAAACAAAATTCTTGGAAAATTCAGGTATTTCTGGCATGATCTCTGTATGCACGACGAGACAAACTGACTACACAGCAGTACTGCCTGTACGTACGTGATGTCAACCAATCAATGAATGGTTGATTTTGGCTGATTGGCTCAGGGTTCGGGTTCGGGTTAGCTGTATCAATCCTGTACACAGGTGCGCCCAATCATTTTCTCTTAAAAGTGGTACCAGGCGAGCAATAAGGCACCCGTCTGAGCAGGAACCGAACGAAGCATTCTAAGCCGAGAAAAACGGTGACGACCTCTAAACTGCCGCATTGTTCAGCCGGCGTTTCAATCATCGCCAACGTTTGTATCCCTGTGATATGGAAGAAGAAGTGGTATTTAATACCTGGCTTCTACGTGGTGGGTGGTGAGCCCGGTACGCTTCTTGGTGTGTGTGTTCTTCACATTCAACGGTCGTCGTCGACATCCAGCACACCCAGTGTCTGTGCTTCTTTCTGGTGTTCTTTCGTTTTCTTCGCGTGGTGTGTTGCCTGTCGCAGATCCTCCAGGGGGGCACGACAGCGATGCTACAACCCTCC
This sequence comes from Saccharina japonica, assembly GCA_008828725.1. Lineage (NCBI taxonomy): Eukaryota > Phaeophyceae > Laminariales > Laminariaceae > Saccharina > Saccharina japonica. The sequence continues at coordinate 19,557 of MEHQ01000648.1, forward strand.
TGTTATTATTTTATTTTATTTTATTTTTGACGCGGTCATTTGTTTTTCCTTTGTTTTGTGCCTTTCCGTATTTGCTTACCGGTAGATTTTCTTTAATCGGTTAGCTACGTATGTACGTATTCACTTTTTTTGGATATTTCCTCCTCTCTTTTCTTTTCTGTAGTGCTTGGCACGAAGACGAAGCGGAATTGGGTGGGAAGCGCCACACATCCATTGTATCGGTGGATCTCAAGGGGATGGAGACGGGGGGGGGGGGGGGGGGGGGGGGGCGTTTCGTGGGGAAACCGCGGCTGCCGAAAACAGGAAGGAGACGGCAGACAGGGTAGCAAGGTACCAGACTGCCCAGTTGGTAGAACCTGTCGGCCCTACAGGTACACACCCTGTCTCGGCTGCCTGCACGGTGCTTTTGGTGTGCTTCGGCATGTCGGTTGTCTATCTTCTCCTTTCGATCTCAGTCGTCCTCTGTTCACGTTGGTTTATGTCAAATTTTATTTTATTTTATAGTAGTAGTGTCTGTCACATCGGGAAGCACGACACGTTCTGCCTTTCTTTGTCGTTTGATATCGTTTTTTTTTTGTCTGTTTGCTATATTTCATTTTGTTTTTTGTTTTTTCATTTTCGCTTCTTTTTTTTTTTTTTTCTGTATCACGCATAGGAGGGTAGGTCGGGCCTGTCGTATGTTGCGTTGCATTGTCTGCTCTGCTTACCGAATTGAAGCGTAGTACATATCATATATCTCTGTGTCGTAGTTTTGTAACCACAGAAGAACTAACTGGTGACGAATGCTACGATAGAGGTGCACCGTGTTTTTTCTGAGCTCCTCACTTAAGGAGCGTCATACCTCACCCGCAAAAACGATTTTGGAGGAAACCAAAAGTGCTATCCGACCAACAATCCCATGAGCTAGGTATACTATGGAAAATATGGCAACACAAGAATGAAAAAACGACCAATTTGGGTTAAGGAGCCCGATCATTCAGAAACGAAAATCAGCTAAAAGTGCTGCCTCCATCGTAGCACGCGTCTACCATAGAGGGGCCATGGCTTAGAGGGGTCATGCCTTAGAAGGATACAGAATCGGCACAGAAACTGACTTGGGACTTGGGTGTGTTGGATATCGACGGGTAGAAAGGACGGTTTAATGTGAAGAACACACACACACTACGACGAGTACTCGACCACACGAAAAGAATGCTACGTATGCAACGGTGGTACCGGCAATCCGGCAATACAGCACTACTAGCAACCATATGTGTGGGGAAACCACCCTGTGTCTGTGTGTGTGGCCGACCACGCCGCGTTACGGTATCTCTACAGCATGCAAAACACTACTATTACGGGAGGCCATAATAAATAGGACCTAATTTTGCTAGTAAAAATAGGTAAATGCTTAGGCTTTAGTGTGTACCATAGGTCCTATTTGCTATGCCCCGCCCGTAATAGTAAAGATGTTGAATCGGTGGACAATAATAATATCACTACAGAGCTACCTGGTATACGATAACACAGCCGTGAATCATAAACCTGGGAAGCTGCACGTCGTACCAGACACCCCTTATGTCGCGGCTACAGTGGTAGGTACCCTTATTCAAGAGCGCCTCGTGACAAGCCAAAACAAGCGCTCTTGGACTACTTACTATTTGTAGTACACATTGCTCTTATATTGTTTCTTCTTCATCCCATGTATTATCTTCGCCCTTCATTTCTCTCTCCTTCCTAGTCGTAACTCAGATCCGGGGTCACAGAGTAGGCTCCTCTCCCTCGCCCCCCACTACGGTCCGTGCCTTGCATTTTCATCGGGAGAAGACTTCAGCTTTTTTCTTCCCTCGTCGACTCGCATCGAATTGTGCCTACCCACGCTACTAAAAAAGTAGGCGCTATCAGCAGTTGATTCCGTTTTTTTTTGCAAATAAACTCAAAAGTCCGATCCACGTGAGATTCGAACTCCGGACATCAACTCTTAGAAGCGTTCGAGGTTACCACCATTACGGGGTGGGCTAATGTAGTAAATAGGACCTACGGTACACACAAAAACCCATATATTTACCTATGTTTACCAACAATATTTGGTCCTATTTACTATGATGGTTCTCCGTGATAGACCTGTAATGCGCGATAACTATATTTTAGAATAGGCGGAACATACTGATTTGACCGCTCTCGAATCCCGAATGCTCTTATCTCGGGCACTCGCTCTTAAATCGGGGTTGCTACTGTACATTACAACAGGACACCCCTTAGTAAGAAGCAGGGTAATAAGAAAGCCAGGCTGATATCTAAGTAGAAAGAAAAAAGAAATCCGAGAGTCGTCATCTTGATATTGGTGTAGAAAACACCCTCTCTCTTTCTAAAAAACAAAATCCAGCCTGGGCCAGCTTTCCTGTTTCTTTTTATTAGGTGTCCTGTACTGTATTTGCTTTGGAACACCCCCACCGTACGATGGCATAATTAAGGCGAGCACCCATCAGGGCATAAACTAGGCGTCCGGCCCGCACCACGAACGAGCCGTAGGCGAGGTGCGGTCCCCCGAAGGGGGCCCCGCAGGGGCCCCCGGAGACCCCCCGGAGTTTTTGTTTTGTTTTAACCATGTACGCGTCAAGATATTCAAAATGTATGTGCGTCTGACCCGCTCGGTGTAACTGTTTGAAGCCTGTTTCGTCCTCAGGCAGAGGAAAACGGCAACAACCATAACAGCTTCTTCAATCGAATCATCAAAGGAAGTGAAGTACTCTATATACGAGCATGCCAAAAGAGGAAACCAGCCCCAAACAAAGCATCTAAGACGAACTCAACACAAAAAAGAAATAAACAAAAAACTCCTGCGGCGAAAATCTCCCCAAACAAAAAGGCCTGCGGCGCAATAGCCTGCGGCGGAAAAGGACCCGCACAAATTATTTTCGCCTACGACCAAAAACTGCCTTCAGTACGTGGTGAAAAACAACGGGATTTACGACAAAAAGGTAAAAAGGTGCGCCAGCGCAGCGTTTCACCACCTATTTTATGCCCTGGCACCCATCTACTGTATCTCTGTAGAATTATTCCAGGTGACCCCGCACTGCTGTGTGTGTTCTAACATTAAGCCGTTTATTCTACCCGTCGACCTCCAGCACACCCAGTGTCCGTGCCGATTCTCCATCCTTGCGTCTCCTTCCTGTTTTCTTCAACCGCCTTTTCCCTACGACCGCTGCCTCTTCCCTCCCCATTCCCTTGGGTGCCACGCAAATAATGGATGTGTGGCGCTTCCTACTCAATTCCGTTCATCTTCGTGCCAAGCACGAACGACAAAGAACCAAAGAAATAACGAACAAAATAAATGTGAATACAATTGAATACGTAACTCAAAACAAATCAAAACGAAGAAAACCTAAAAACAATACCGAAGGACAGGAAGCAAAAATAGCAAGGAGCGATCTCAACAATACCAGGTAAAAAATAATATGATGCGAGGGTTTTGTAGCATCGCTTCCATGCCGCCGTGCCCCTTGGGAGGAGCTGCGACGGGCAACACACAATACAAAGGAAAAACAAGCAAACCATAAAAACGAACCACCCAAAAAACAAAAAAAGCGAGAAAAAAGGCTCGCCGTCCACCAAGTCAGACATAGATTATTTCATATCACAGACGGGGATAATAACACCCCCTGGTGAAAACCAAAGGGAGACACTACGAAAACCAAAACAAAACAGCGTCGCATTCGAAGCAGCCGACGAAGTTTGCGGCGCGGGTAACCTAGGCAGGTACTACCTACTAGTCGGCTTGGTACCTTGCTACCCTTTCGGCTGTCTCCCTCCTGTTCTCGTCAACCGCGGTATCCTTACGACTGCTGTTGCCCCCCTCTTTCCCATTCCCTTGTGCACCCCCACAACGGGTACATTGTGTTGCCTACTCAGGTCCGCCTCATCATTGTGCCACCCGACCACGAACCGTTCGGCTGCTTCGAGGAACCCCCCCGTACCACTTGCGCGCCTTCTATATGCTGCGACGGTCCACACCGCGGTCTCTACTCTCGACACAGCCATACCGGCCCGCCCTGACTTGGGGTGGGCCGAGGACGCACGCTACGGTAGAGGTGAACCTGGATTTTTGCCACATAAGGGTGGTCACTTATCACTTGAGGAGCTCTATACCTCACCCGAAAAAACGATTTTGGTGGGAAATAAAAGTGCTACTGGATGAATATATAGCAAACACAAGAATTAAATTCCGACGATTAGGGGTTAAGGAGCCTTTAGTAGGTCATTCAGAAAACGTTTCAGCCAAAAAAAGGTATACCTTGGTATACCTCTATCGTAGCACGCGTCCGAGTAAACCCGCCAGGACCTGCACCAGTCTAGCGGCATACCCACAAGGGCCTTCCATTATCATGATCATCCCGAATACGAATGCCATTCACGTGAACCGAAAACGGACCAATTACCTATCCTGAGGTAATTACCTGCCTTCTAAGCCCATATTATTACACTAGCCCACCCTGATGAGCCGCGTGTATGTGCAGAAATATGGAAATATCGGGGAAACCCCACTTTCACGAATTAGAACATGATGAGTAAAATATGCGGCTCCTCAAAACCCACTCCCACACCTCTGAGTTACCAGGCTATGAAGCCGGATGGCGCCGGAACGACCCCCTCTCGTGAAGGCTCTCAGTCTTTCCCAGACGCCGCCGAAGCTCGACCACCGCGCCCGTCACAGGGCCAGCACGAACAGGGCACGCAGGACGCCACGCCTTCGCCTATCCATCACCCTGTCCAGGACGCGGCAGACGACGACGGCACTACGGAGGAGAAGAAGCCTTCAACAATTGCAACAGGCACTGAGGACGCCGATCGCGCCGAAACAGCGGCGGCGGTTGCCACAGCGGACACACAGCAGGCTCCAAGACTGGCCAATGAAGCGCTGGGGACTGGTCGACCGCCTGCCGACTCGAGAGCCGCGTCGAATCCGCTCCTCTCGTCGCGCCCGCAGAACGTCTTAATGCCGTTACAAATGGAGTCATCGGCAGGATATGGGTCGTCGGTCACGAGTTCGAATCTCACGTCCACCATGAAAACGCTTTTGAAAGAACATCGAATTTCCTCATGTAGGATCTGAAAATACTGCTGGATCCCCAGAAATTAGAACCACGTGTTGGTCACACGCATCGACCCGTATATCCGGTCCGCTCCAGGGGGAAGGGGAGGGGGCGTTATAAGCCTTAAATTGGGTAGGAAATTGGTTAACCTTTTACTGGTAGCCCAACAGCCTAAGACCTTAACATGTTGTTGTACTGTGTGCCGTGACTGCACGGTTACTTTCGAAATCCGGAGCAAGTGTGGGTTTGTATCGTCTTTCTGCCCTCTTTCAGCATGCAATTACTTGCACGTTACTTGATATCACGTACTGCTGTATGTATAGGTCGACAGGACACATGGTACGCACACGCACACACGTGAATGTGCCGTCCGTCGCCTTAACCAGAAGGAGGGGCTTGATTCGTGACTGATGTGCTATTGTTCCGTGGCTACCTGTATTACGCGTATATCGCAGTGGCGTTATTATTCGAAACAATAAATACGTAGCCCGCTTTGCAGTTACAAAAAACTAACCCTAGTCATTATATCCTGCCTATGCTATTTTTATTCGTTAGGCTCGTAGAGATATCATCGTAATCAGTACGTAGTAAAGCGCCGGAATCCACAACACTCTCTATGAGTGATAATGATGAGGGTCAATACATGAGTGTAATTCGCGACGTGTCCACATTCAAATTCAGCAAGGCCGGCCGAGTGCCAGCACACATGCATAAACGGGCCCACACGCCCACGCACACGCACACGCGGCATCCAACACATACGTCATATCCACGCACACCTTCATAGTGACCGTTGCGCTGCAAGGGCGGAAAATTCTTGAAGCGTGTGCTGCCACACAGCAGTGGAAGGAAAAAAGTTGGAAGGTGGGTTTTGCATTGTCCTGGCGCAGGCTCTGGACCGGTGGAAACAGATCCCTAAGTTGCTTGCTAGTTTTCGCGACTTTGAACGCCCAGAGCACGCGCGACGGACCTCGGCCGTGGCCCAAACTTGAGGCGCATGTACACGCGAACCTCTTGCCTGCCCCGCGGCCGAGAGCACGAGAAAAGACCTCCGGTCGCAAGAGAAACAAATGCCGACGTCCAAAAAGAGTCAATTTTATAAATCTGCACGTTCGTCTGGATCGTGTCAGCAATGACGGTTACAATCATTGTAGAGGGTTATATATATTCGCAGGCGTTACTATTGAATATTGCCTCAAGCTCGTGCGGGAGGAGAGCTCGAGCACTCCTTTCTTTCTCTCTCGCTCTGTCCTCTAATGCAACGACTTTAAAGCATTTCAGCAGACTGCAGGGCAGTCAGGGCATCCAGATTTGGAAACTACGAACACACTAGTGGTACTCAAAAGCTTGAAGTTTTCATATCTGGGATAGGAAGTCAAGGATGTCTTCAAGGTCAGCTCAAGAAGAGCAAGACCTTCCCAAATATGAGGTTCAACAGCTGAAGGATTAGTTTCAGCTGGCGGTTGAGCATTGGTAACTGTCAACGATTCATGCCATGAAGAGCATGATGGCCGAGTTCACGACGGACAACGGCCGATCGGAGTCCAGCGGCGCTGAGGACAGCTTTGCTGTATGAGAGAGAGACCGGCAGGGGAAGGAACCACTGCTGTATTCACTGCTGTAAGAAAGACTACCGCTGCTGTTGGATCATGCATTGGTCAATTGGAGTCCGGCAGCGCTAAGAGTAGCGATGCTGTGGGGAATAGTCCAAGAAGGGCAAGACCCTCTCCTGTACGAGAGACTCCTGCTGCTGTTGGAGCAGCCATTGGCCAATCGGATTCCGGCAGCGCCGAGAAACGCGCTGTTGTAGGGAAGAGCCCACGAGGGGCAGGGCCCATCATTGCTGTACGAGGTACTACAGCAAGAAGAGAGATGACTTTTTCGTGATGGTGATTCGCGGAATTTCGGACCTACGCGACGCGGGGAAACTGCTTCCTGTCGAGGTTTCCCAGCCAGGGGTCAGCCATACCAGCCAAGGAGGTCTGGAAAAGAGGAGTACATACCCCAGCGGTGAGTCCGGTGGAGACTCAGCCGCGACTGCCGGTGTCAATGGCAGCAGCGCCAAGGCCACAGGAGGTAGTACTTTCGTCGAGTGCTTCAAGTGTGGTGTGAAGGGCCATCGGATCGCAAACTGTACGGAGAAGCGGTGCAGCGGATGCAACGAACTGGGGCACGCTGTTGGTGTTTGCCCCGCGCCGAAAGAAGAGGCTGTGCTGTCGATGGCGAGCGAGGTTGGGGCAAGGGACGTTGATAATGATACGGCCCAGGCTTCAGCATTCAAGGCCGAAGAGACAGGCGAGTGCAGTGATGGTTTGGGCAGAACGGGGGAAAGAGAGTCGGCTTCGCAGGTAGAAGACGAGGCCTGGATTTGCGATAGTGGAGCGTCTACTCACATGACGCACTCAGCAGATGGCATGATCAACTATAGAGAATGCAACTCGAAACTGCGCATCGCCGATGGTTCAACTCGCTCGATCGAAGAATACGGTGATATTCGTTTTATCTTTCGGTCCGAAAACGGTCTCGTGCAAGTGCTGCTGACTAACGTTTCGCACGTGCCATACCTCCGCTATCACCTGTTTCCCCTGCCCACTCTCGTCAAAAACAGCCAAACTTTCGAAGGGCACCCCTCGGGGATTGTAGTTCGGCTCAAGTCAAAGCGTTTCATCGTGTTTCCGTTGAGTGGGAATCTCTACAGCCTTTACGGCTACCAGACCGACAGCAGTAGTGGGGGAAATGCCTGTGCTGTGCTCGCCCCAGGGAAACAGCCCAGTAAGCCCGCGATCGACATCAACGACTACCATTGAGCGGCTGGTCACTCTCACGAGGTTCTACTCCGCAAGACCGCGGAGCAGCAAGGAATCGTTCTTGAGGGAAACATGCTGGAATGAAGGGTGTGCTCCGTGGCGAAGGGGCTTCGCAAGAGCATCGAGCAGTCCACGCACACACGAGCGGGTAAGAGATCGGGAGGGTATTTGTGGATTTGAGTGGTCCCAAGGTGGTAGAGGCTCTCGGCAGGAAGCGGTACACTCTCATTGTGCGCGATGACTTTTCACGGTATACGTGGGTGTATTGTATACGCCACAAGTCGGACGCCGCGGAATTGTTCGAGAAGTTTCTCGAGGATACTCGCGCAGACGATATCACTTCGAAAGTGGCCATCGCCCGATCGTACGGGGGTGGTGAATTCCGTGGGGGGGGGGGGTGTGGAGATCTGTGTAGAACACGAGGGATCAAGCAGAAGTGCACGACGGCAGACAGTCCCCAGTTCAATGGGGTAGCAGAGCGCACGCTAGGCTTGATCGAGACGGCCGCAATGGCGGGCCGAATCCAGGCTCGTGAGCTACATCCTCGCGCGCAACTACCAACAAATGAGTCGTTGTGGGCTGAAGCGTCGCACTGAGCATGCGATGCTTTGAAGCGTACAGCAACCACCGCTAACCCTGAGAGCAAGTCGCCATACGAGATGGGGTATAGTAACCCCCCCCCCTGTAGTACTTCTACATTTCCTCAAGCCTGGGTACTGCGAGGTGAAGAGGGAGAACAAGCCTCAGGCGAAAGCACAGGAGGGTTTTTACCTTGGCCCTGCACCCAACTGCCCCCGAGACTCTGTACGAGTGCTGACTAGAAGCCGTGCCGTACTGATCACGCGCAATAACCTGGCAGCGCGTGTCGCCTGAACCACCTGTACCTGCTCAGACCAATGACTCCCTGCCCATGGAAGAGGGGGGGCCCGAGGCAGACGACGGGAGCACGTCGGATCGAGGTGGTGAGGGGGGTGTGGATGAGCTGGACGATGGTGTGGCTTGCCTGAACGACCTCGATTTGACGCGGGGATTCGATCTGGTCGGGTGTTTGGAGGAGGGCGCCCAGCAGGCACCTGCCGCCGGTGATGCCGGCGACGGGACAGCAGAGACGGTGGATTCGTCTCAAGGGGGCGCGGTGGACGCCTCCTCGCCCCCTGTAGCGAGGGGCGAAACAGCCGAGACGATGCGTTCGTCTCACGACGGCGCGGTGGACGCCTCTTCGGTCCCGGCAGGGAGGGCCGCAATCGACCCGGGCGAAGCATCAGCCTCCGACACCGACCAAGGGAACGGTGAAGATCCACCCGTGGTTCTGTCGGGGAGAAGCTCACGAGCTCAGCAGCTGGGAACGGCTTCCCGCGACAGTAAGGGGCCGGACCCGGGGTCAGAGCCAACGCTTGGAGGACGAACCTGCCGGACGCCAGCCAAGGATAAGGCCTGAGGCCGCGGACGTGCTGCTTGCGGCAGCGTACGAGTGGACGAAGTCTAGGAGAATGCTGGAGAGTACACCCTGGACGACGGAAGACGCACTGGCTCTGATGGCTGGAGGAACTGCTGCGAAGAGCAAAGGGGGGCTACGCGTGCGCATGCCGAGTGGATTCCCGGACCACGTAGAACCGCCCCCTCAGCCCGTAGCAGATGTCGAGCGTTCTCGATACAAAGCGGCGTGGCAACATGCCGTGAAAGTTGATTTGGACGGTAACACAACGACCGGTACGTACGAAGCCGCGATACCACCACAAGGGCGGAAACCTGTAGGTTCGAAGTGGGTGTTTACCTGCAAGACGGACAAAGAAGACCTGATAGTAAAGACGAAGGCTAGACTTGTGGCTTAGGTCTCTAGCCAGGTGCAGAATGTAGCTTACTTTCAAACATTGGCACCAACTCCCTTGTCACCGTCAGTTAAAATTATGGCAGCTGTTGCCAATGAACAAAGTTTGAATATTTTTCATTTAGACGTTGCACAAGCTTTTGTTCGCGCGAAACTCGACGCCGAGATATACATGAAACTTCCCGGTGGGTGTGGTGACATGTCAGGCAAGACCGTTCGCCTGAACCGATCGCTGTATGGTCTGAAACAGAGTGGACGGCAGTGGGCCGGATCAAAGGTAGAGACCGTGGTAGAGTACGGTATGGACCAGTGTAGAACTGATCCGTGTGTTATTCGGATGGTTGTGGACGGCAAGGTAGAACTGATCATGGCTGTCCATGTAGATGACATCGTGATTGCAGGATCGGACGAGACATGCAGAGATTTCCATGCCGCGTTAGTTACGAAGTTCCCCACTAACAACCTCGGCGAACTGACTTGGTACACTGGTTGTGCTTTTAAACGCGACTGAGAATCGGGTACGTCGGAGATTACGAAGAAGGCGTTTATTGAGCGATTGTTGAATCGTTTTGGCGTTAACTCATCCTCTGACATCTCCGTCTCCACTGGTGTGGAACTAGGTCCAAGAGAAGATGGCGAACCTGGTGGAGACTGGTCTTACAGGGAGGCTGTGGGCAAGTTGATGTGGCTATCAACCATGACAAGGCCGGACATATCCAACGCTGTGCGTGCTGTAACGCGCCACTCTCGCAACCCTACTCAGAGGCACTGGAAGGCAGTTTCGAGGATTATGGCGTACCTTCACGGGACCAGGTTTTTGGGATTGGTTTTTTTGTGCTGGGCTCGGGACTGGATTAGCATTTATATAGTGATGCATGACTATCCTGGTGAGACTACCGACAGACGCTCGGTATCGGGGACGGCAATTACCATGGGGGGCGCGGCCGTCAGTTGGGCAAGCAGCATGATCCAAAGGAAGCGTACCACGATAGAGGCAGCACATTTTTGGCTGAAATTTTTCCGGGTGACGGGGCGCTCCTTACCCCAAACTCGTCGGAATATCAACCATTCTTGTTTCGCCATATTGTTCAGTGTATACTTAGGCCGTGGGGCTGTTCATCGGGTAGCACATTTGATTTCCCATAGTGTTAGTTTTGGGGGTTAGGCATAGAGCTCCTCAAGTGGCCACCCTTATGAGGCAAAAACACGGCGAATCTCTACCGTAGCCGTAGCATGCGTGAGAGGTGTGTCACGTTGTCCGCGGCAGAGGCCGAGTACGTCGCCCTGGGTGAAGGCGTGAAGGAGGCTTTGCTAACGGGCGCGGTCTGATCGTTTGTTTGTCCAGAGCTAAGCGGATCATGTGTCTGGGTGTTTGAAGGTGACCAGGGGGGCATAGCGTTGGCTCAGAAACCTCTTGGTTCTGTTCGGAGCAAGCATATCGGCGTACGCTTTCGTTTCATTAGAGAGCTGCTTCGTGCGAAGAAGATCGACGTTCAGTTCGTAACTTCGAAAGACCAGCATGCGGAGATTTTGACGAAATCGCTAGCTGCGACCCCTTTCAAGTATCACCGTAGATTCTTGTTGAATCTGCCGTTGGAGGGTAAGTAAGGGGTATCAACATTATCCGATGTTCCATGTTTGAGTGATGCGAGGAATAAATTGTCAGGTCGGCACCCCGTGCTACTTTGAGGGGCGTGGGACATGGATGAGTAGGGCACCACTTGGCATACTATTATCTGGCCATCCATGGTCATCGTTTGGAATGCGGCCGTTGTTTTAACTGCATGGTTCGGAGTATATGAGTTATACAGGGAGTTTTGACCCGGTGGCCGGGTTTCCTCCTGCGGGACTGTTGTTGGCTGTTATGTCCTAGCTTGTCATGAATGTCATTTCGGTCTTGTCATTTCTGTCAAGAGCCAGGGGGGATGTTCGTCTGGATCGTGTCAGCAATGACGGTTACAAAAGCTGTAGAGGGTTGCATATATGTATATATATTCGCAAGCGCTCTTATGGATGTTTTCCTCGTACGGGAGGAGGAGGAGGAGATCTCGAGCACTCCGCTCTCTCTCTCGCCCTGTCCTCTAATGCAACGACCTTAAAGCATACCAGGTAGCATCAGACTGTTGGGCAGTCAGGGCATCCAGATTTTGATACTACAAAACATACATATATATGCAACAATGCTACAATACTACTGGTACTAGGGTACGAGGTACCGATATATACATACTGCTGTACCAGATACATATTATACGCATAAGGGAAATAGCTTATTAATAGAACAGATAGGTATACCTAGGCATTTTGAGCCATGTAGTGGTAGACGACGTATTGCACTCTGGAAAGGGCTTACGGGCCCCTACGTCGTTGGCCAACGCTCCGTCGTGCCTACAAATAGCTCAAGCCCAGGTACACTTACTGCCGGATACTCAAGAATGGTTTCACCTTTTTCTGTTTTCCATCGTACCTATTTATTATGGCTTGACCGATCACTTTTCTGACAGCCGCAACACCAACCATCGTCAACACCAGACGTCGGGACTGTCAACCTGGTGACGTTATCTCTCAACACACACGACCGAATAGCGAAACACTACGATTGCAGCTTAACGCAGACGACACAGGTCAGCTAAGAAACTCAACCGCCGGTTATTTCTGAAATTTCTTTCCAGTACACGTATGTATGTATTCGAAGTTCTTAATTTAGTAGTTTTCTTCGTAAAGTTTTTCGTGAAGCTCGGCCTGTTCGTTGTCCATGCGATGGTGTCCATGCTTTCAACAGCGGTGGTGAGTGCCCTGTTGCATACTATAAACAGCGGTAAGGACGATTGCCCCGTTATTGCTCGTGCTGCGACTAACACCGAACCGGACAAGATCACCATCACCACCAAACGAAAGGGTTCTTCGTCGTGTGGCCCTCCCATACGCTTTCACCCCCACTAGAATTGCGGTAGCGCTGGTGTGGGCGCCGCTAACCTACACGTGCTTTGACCCGTGGCGATGCCCGTTTTTTTGTTGATGATAGCCGTTTCATTTGGGTGGACAAAATTGGAATTACAGTGATCGTCGCATTGCGTCGCCTTAGTGGGTTTATTGGTGCGGCCCTTGCTACGCTCCATACAGCGGTATCGAAACTACCTATAGACACGACGCGAGTAGACTCACAATGAACAAGGTAGCCGGGCTTCATCGAACGACCGTCCCCCATGTTTTTGATGCCCGCGATCTTCGTCAAAGCGCTAGCGTGCTATCGAACCCAGTCCGTTTACATACATAACAAAACCGCGAAAAGCTTGCCCCCCGCGATTAACCCGAGCGAAACAAACACTGACGACTGTTGTTGTTGTGTTGTGTCGTCAGGCACCTTTAATACCTCGTCGTGTTGTTTCTCCGTACCAGGAGCATGGTTGGTTAACTCAGAAAATGTTTAACGTGTATTATAGTATATATCATACGAGTAGTAGTAAATTGTGTACTAGAAGTATATATACGAAGTATAAACAACTATACAGTTACGTAAACCGGGGTCGGTCGTTACGAGCGGACCGTAAGACAGCTCTTCTTCGTGACAAAGGGCCCAACTTTCGATTGACAGCTTCGAAACAGCTTTTAGCTCTTCACTTTTTGCTGGCAGCAGCACGACTAGTCTATAGCCCGTACTTCAGGTTTGTCGGCAACGACGACAACGCACGGCAGAGCATGGCAGGCATTTCAACAGTAGCAGCAATGGCGCTTCGCTACCAACTGCTTCGCTGGAGACATCGTCAAACAGGTCATCAGACAGAGCTGATGATGTGCATCAGCAGCACAAGATCAACTGTTGCTGCGACAGCGCATGCCTAAGTAATGTGGCTCTGGGCGCGGGTACGTGCAGCAGGGGACGGGGGCTATGTGTAGCAGCAGCAGCAATGGGCGGAAGCAGCGGGCGCTCTGGTGCGTAACTACCACGACGTACTGCCGTCGCTCGATGGCCGACATTTGTACAGCACAACCAGGGAGAGACACCAGCATACATACTATCAGGTAGAAGAGCTCATGATGTATAGCTGCACAACCAAGGCACAACCAGCTTTTTGTGGGTGTAGAGAAAGACACCATCATACAGACTATCAGGCAGGGCTCATGGTGGACTGCTGCTGCTGCTGTACTGCAGCACAGCAAGCAGCAGTACTCAATCAACTTCTGCGACGGTAGCTCAGGCGGAAGATCATACGAGTATGCGTTTATTGCTGCGCTGTTGCGGTACACCACAGATCATCAGATAATGGTGTAGTAGCGTACAATAGTTTCTTGCCCGGTGAATTGATTGCTCTTTTTTACACTTTCCGGAATTAGGGTTAAGTATTCATTTTCGGAGTTCGGGCACACGAAATAGGCTGCCGCTTTGTACTGTGTGTTGCTGCTCTGCTACTACTGCTGAGTTACTGCGTACGAGGGGGGCACAACCTTACTAATGCTGTAATTTGCTTGCGTCGCCCATCATTTCTACGGTTTGCTATAAAGGCTAGCGTTTAATATACTTTAAAATTGCAACTCATCGTGGCCACACTAATACCCCCATACAACTGCAAGTTTTGGCGGACTAGCCCAAACTCGACTACAAGCAAATTGTATTCGTGCAATAATAACAACTCCCATCTTACAACCACTCCAAAGCACCAGGGAAAGGCACCAGCATACAGACTACCAGATAGAAGAGCTCATGATGTACAGTACCGGCCCGCTCATAAGAAACCAGAAATCGGGCTTAGGCTGACTTTCTTATTTGAAAAAAGGGTGTGTCCCACACTAAATTCAGTATAATAGCTGTCGACTTTCTTATTTCCCCGTAATGTTTAGGCTGAGCTTCTTGTGGGGCACTTTCTTATGAGAGGGCCGGTAGTGTACTGCTGTATAACCGGCATTTCGTGAGCGTGGAGAGAGACACCATCATACAGACCAGGCAGAGCTCATGATGTTCTGCTGCACTACAGCACAGCAAGCAATACTAAATCGAACTCTGCGACGGTAGCTTAGACGGAAGGAGTGTGGCTGCCGGGACAGAACTACAGTATTGCGTGCTCGTATGCGTTCATACTGCTGTTTTGCTGCTGCTGTGCAGATCATAGATCGTCAGCCTCGTAGTGCTGTAGCGTACAGTAGTTACTTGCCCGGCGAAGACTTCTCTTTTGGGCTTATTATCTGCGCCATACGCCCGCTTTTTTAATTATTTTACTGGAAATCGGAAAATCCACTGGAAATTCTCTGTAAAATAATGAAAAGTAAACAAGTCGTACGTACCCGTACGAAGTACGTTCCACAGGGTACGAGTCTCATACAATACGTACACCGCCTCTATGTACGAGGGCAAAGTGTTTTGTTGTCTTCCGATCTGATGAAAAAGCTGGTGGTACACATTGTCGACTCGTCCATGGACCACCACAGCAGTATAGGCTGCCGCTTTGTATTGTTTGTAGCTGCTCCGCTACTACTGCTGAGGTACTGCGTACTTCTCTTGCGTCGCCCGCTTTTGGACGGTTTGCTGTATAGGCTAGCTTTTAATTGATGTACTGTAGAATTGAAAGTCATTGTAGCCACACTACTGTAATCCCGCATACAACTGTAATGTTTGGCGGACTACGTAGCCCAAAACCAACCACAGGCACATTGTATTCGTGCATGAATCAACTCCCATTTTACAACCACTCCAAAGGAAAGCCTTGTATAATATATATATATGTGTGTGTGTTCTTCGCATTAAACCTTCCTTTCTACCCGTCGACATCCAGCACACCCAGTGTCCGTGCCGATTCTTCATCCTAAAAAGGTACCAGTTCTGTGGTCACAACACTACGACATAGACAGAGATACTACGCTCAGTGCAGTAAGCAGAGCAGACAATGCAATGCCATATACGACAGACAAAACCTCCCCTGCTAGCAATCCAGGTGCATGAAAGAGAAAAAAGAGAGAAAAATATCATGTATAGAAGATATAGGTTTAGTGTACGAGTAGGCGGATCCAGCCGACTGGGTCGTTCTTAACTGTAGCGTTATATTGTTATCTTAGCGTGCCCTCTCTTGACTCTTACTGACCCCTACCCCGAGATAGCCATCAAAGGCAACGGTAGCTTTGGTGTCGCCCGCCCCCATGGATACACTCACCGCGGGTAGGGTCACATATGTCGCGCCCGTGTCGTACGACTTCTTGCATTGCAGCCATTGTGACTTGGACGCCAATCTGTATCGTCCCTCAATCACCAAGTTGGCCGTTGCAGTATAATCGTCACGTTTCATTACCATTAACAGTATATACGAAGTAGTACAGTAGCAGTAGTATTAATCGATGATCCTTGCCATCCGAACGACGATCCATAAACGGCGGCTGTTTTTCGCTGGGGCCGTGGCACGGCAACCCAGTCGGGTGATGTTCGAGACAATGAATGGCGGGTGGGGAGGGACGCAGACCGGGCGGACAACCAAAGACTTGGCAGAAACGCCTTGCTGAAGACCTCAGGGTGTTTCGAGCCACCGTGGTATGTAGCACGATGAGTTTCAACGTTGATCACTCATAAGCAACCCGAAAGAAGAAAAAACCACGGCAACAGAAAAAACAAAAATAAAAACGAAAAAACGAGCCCTCTGCACAACAGAGTCATTTTTCTTCTCTGAAGTCGCAAGAAGTTCATTAAGTCGGGGTATCCACTATTAATAGCAGTATAATAGTATTCCTACATGTATTTCCTATATATGTACATATTATACTTCGTACCGTATAACACGGAATAAAGCACACAACCCTTATAGATAACACCCCCCCCCCACATACGCACACCGGGTGGTATATTTTTTGTTTCGTGTTTTTACCATCACATTATCACCGGGGGTACGTTAGATAACACACCCCCTACGTGTGTACGCCTGAAAACAGTGTCAACCTCCACACTTATCACACCACCTGGTGGATGGATATCATTCACCATTCACAATCAACCCGACCGACATGGACACAAGCATGGAGGCAACTGCTGCGCCTCCTCACAGTGGGCCGAACGAGTCTGCGGCTTCGACCCCACCTGTAGCTGCTGCTGCCGCGCCTCGGGCGACGATCATGTCGGTTTTCTCTAGGATCACCGCACTTACCGGTACTGGCACTANGCTGGTAAATCGTGCCGAGCATGGCGGACAAACGACACGAAGAGACCTTCATGGTTCTTTTCTTTGTCCTCATCTATAAAACATGTGGCATTAGATAGTACAGTAGGCTATTAAGAAACGTCAATATGTGGTCGAGGCTGAATTTCTTATTTAGTTTCTAACGTTTTATGTTTCTCGGCCAATTTGTTTCAAATTCGTGCTAATCTGAGCCTCGTACGAGTATTTTTCCCAAATCAATATTTCTTAAATGCGGCCGCCCACTTCTACTATTAATACTACTGCTACTACTACCACTACTACTACTACTAGTACAAGTACTACTACAGTAGTACTACTACTACTACTACTACTACTACTACTACTACTACTACTACTACTACTACTACTAGTACTTCCTTTGTTTCCGTGATTTTCTGCTTGCGGGAGTGTTATATGAGTTATCAACGTTTGAGCTCTACATTGTCGGCTGGCAAATATGATAATGATACTATTGTAATCGCGAGTAGCTTTTTTTTTCAATGCTCGCATTAATCGTGAACAGCTGAACCCTTTTAATCGAAACCATAACAGAGCGTTTGTTTCGATAAATCTGATAGGAGCTGGGTACTCCACATTGTAGAAGAAATAGAATTTACTGGGAATATTCTTTTGCTCTATACATATACATATATACGTACTGCGACTATAAATAGCCCAAAATTTTGAGGTGGCAGGTGGGGGTGGTGGATGCAATATAGCTCCGCGGTCTATGGTGCACAGCTTCATAAATATGGCGCTCGGTTCGATTCCACGCTGCTACGACGTTTTTTTTTTTTTTGGCAATCGGCGATTTTACGAATTTGAGGAATTTTGACCGTTTACGGTTCGCGCTTCGCGCTCACGGCCTCCGGCGGCTCCTGCGGAGGGCTAAATATATTTCTGCACCTTGTGGGTGGGAGCAGGGTGCCAAATGGGATCATATCCGAGTGGGATCAGGTTTCGGTGGGATCAGGGGAGCAAACAAAGGCCTGTTTTGCTTTCCCGCCAGTTTTTGTTTCCCGCTTGTTTTTATGGGGAATATTCCCAGAACGTTCTATTTCTACACTGTGGAAGACTCTACTGGCTGAAAGACGGGTAATGCGTTGACTGATGAACAACGGGCTGCGAATGTTAGAATAATCTCAGACAAATAGAATGATGTGAAGATTATATTTTGAAGAATTGAATGACCTTTTAACTTAGTTTTCAGTGAGCCCAAGGAATCTTCCAGCCCTCAATAAGAGCATTCGATTTTTTAATATGAATACAGACTACACCTGAACAATAATCCCTCCGGTTAGTCTTTACCATCTTAATCCGCGACACTACTGTTTCTAGTGCAGAAGGAATATGGCATACCTTGTACAGCAGCAGTATACGATGATACGCGCGTTAACCATGTTTCCACGTACGTACGTATGATGTTTGCATACAGTACTATACATACTGCTGTATGTAATCGATGTTCCGACTGTCAAGAACAACAATAATAATGAAATGCGTTAAAAAAAGTGTCTCCGATTCCCTTGTTGGGACTAAGCAATGGGGTTTAATTTTTATGAAACACGCTTATTTGACGTATTCGTATTATACGTGAGACTCAATCAAAAGCTAGAGACTCAATTTGACGAAAAGGTTGTTATTTGGACTCGGGGTTTCATCAATGAGTACCTGTATGTGTACCGGTACCGGGAACGGTTTTCCGGTATCGTAGCAAGGCAGGGATTTATGCTGTTATCCCCGGGTTTCAAGCGTTTGCCTCACTAACATATCCCCTGTATTCTGGCCGGGGTCTGTTCACACTCACTCCATAGCAATCATTGATATACCGTTAGCACACCCTCTCATTACGACACCCCCTGAATCTGGTCAGGGTCTGTTAAGTCTCCTTATCAACCAATAATGCCGTTAGCACACCCCGTCGTTGTCACACCCTCTAGTTACCACACCCCCTAGCTGCAAGGCTCTCGTGCATGGTGTTTACCACCGGGGATGTGTTAGATAGCACACCCCTCCACAACAGCACACCCGGTGATCATATTTTTAAATGCCAAAACGTTATGACCGGGGTGTGCTTTCCAGGGATGCGTATTTCCCGGTAGCGGTAATTACCCGAAATTAATAGGGCTCGAGGTAATAATTTTTTTCAGAGGAAATTATTTTTGCGTCCCCTATCCCCGGGAAAATAACGCCTCCATATAGAATGGAAACCCCCGTTTTTTTTTCATTTTTCTTCACATTTTTTTTCAAACGCTGCTACGAATAAGCTGTGCAGCAGAGCAGAGCGCTACGTAGGCGCCCACAGCCCCTGCTATGTGACACAGATATCATACAAGAATGGATGTTATGGCGACGGAATCATCGAGGAATGACTATAATAATATATATAAATATATATATATTAAAAAATTAAAAAAACAACAGCTGTGAGCTCGAGGATTTCGTCGAAGTCATCTTGCTAGCTGAGTGTAATACTTCGATCGACGCGTATATATATATATTGAATCGGAAAGGGTGAACTCGGCGCAAATGCAGCTGGGACGCTGGGTTTCGTTGAGGCGTCCAGCGTCCATGTTTCAGTCTTTGGTCGCCGGAAAGGTTGCGATCGCTACACGCGTACGAAGCAGCGCACTGCTTTCAAATGCCACCCTCCTGCTTTGCGCGCTCTTGTGTGCTGATATTACTCGCGACATATAAGAATTCCTATCAGACTACATAGCTAGTAGTCCTAGTTATTCCAGTATTAATCGCTGGCTGCAGGACGAAAATCAAGAGGACACGAACAAAGTGAAAAATCAACTCTAAACCGATGACACTATTGTACTCAACAAGAAGTACTTGCATTGTGCGCAACTGCTACTATTCTATTAATATTGACTGTGTACTGTGCAGGTAGAGTGTAAGTGAAATTATCGAAAATGACTGTCCGAAGGCCTGAACCATTGTAGTCTTAATTATGCTTGTGCTTCATGTAGTGCAATGGTCACCCGGGGATGAAATTTTGTCCCCCCCCGAAAAATCACGCTCTCGTTTTCCCCCTCGAATGAGAGGAAATAGGGGGAAATTTTTCCCGAAAAGCTGAAAAAGGCTTTCCCGGAAATTTGTTGGGTTCCGGGCGAGGAAATACGCATCCCTGGTGCTTTCTTCCGTGTTATTTTTTTTTTATTATATTTTTTGTCCATCCCATTTTCTTCGCCCTTCCTTTCTCTCTCCTTCCTAGTCGTAACTCAGATCCGGGGTCACAAAGTAGGCTCCTCTCCCTCCTCCCCCACTACGGTTCTTGCCTTGCATTTTTATCGCGAGAAGGTTTCAGCACTTTCTTCCCTCGTCGACTTGCGTCGGATTCCGCCTACCCACGTCACGAAGGCGCTCTCAGGAATTGGTTCCTTTTTATTTTTTCAAATAAAGACAAAATCTCTCACCACGGTGGGATTCGATCTTGGGTACCAATGATAGTAGTCTTTGAAGCTGATCACTACTCTACCGGGGCGACCGGCTACCATACGGTATATCGATCTATATCTGTAATGCTCTTTTGGCATCTTCCCGAGAAAAAAAAAAACGGACGGGGTGTCACCCCCTTTCACCCTTCACCCCGTTAAACGCTTCATCGATTTTTTTCGAGGATGCCTCGTATACCACAAACACTAATAATATTGATACTACGTCTTCAAAAACACGCAAGAAAAAAATACACACACCCTCGGGCAAATTTCGAAGCTATCATAATATCGGATAGTAGCTGGCGGTGTCGTGGTTTCCTCGATAGCGATGAGACTCAGAAGTGTGGTTGAAAACGCCGAGCCTGTACAGTACCGGCCCGCTCGTAAGAAACCAGAAATCGGGCTTAGCTGACTTTCTTATTTGAGAAAGGGGTGTGTCCCACACTAACTTCAGTATAATAGCTGTCGACTTTCTTATTTCTCCTGTAATGTTTAGGCTGAGTTTCTTGTGGGGCGCTTTTTCATGAGAGGACCGGTAGTGTATACAAATAAATATCTTGACGATATATTTCAAAAACAAAAACTTACTGTATATACTTGTTCCGTTGTGTGTGTTCCACCACCTGGATTGCTAGCAGGGTAGGTCTTGCCTGTCGTATATGGCATTGCATTGTCTGCTCTGCTTACTACACTGCAGCGTAGCTGTGTCGTAGTTTTGTGACCATTGAACTGGTACCTCTCTAGGATGAAGAATCGGCACGGACACTGGGTGTGCTGGATGTCGCCGGGTAGAAATTGAAGGTTTAATGTGAAGAACACACACACTCTCCCCCGTTTTGGAGGAAGTCGGCTCTATACGACGTACGTAATGCATACATACCTGGTACACATTTTACTTATATTCCATACTAATAAAGTCAAAATAAATCAGTTTCCACCTTCGAATGGCACGATATTCTGATATTCTCGGCAATAAGAGTGTTACGGGGGAGCATAACCTATTATGGTACATACTAAAACCTACATATTGCCGCATTTTTACTAAGAACATTAAAATTTGGTCCTATTAATACTACGATTTCAAGACATTAATTAATTCATGTTCATCTTCGAAGCACACGATATGGTATGGTACGGTATGGTATGGTATGGTATGGTATATATACTACAGTATACTTGTTCACCTTCGAAAGACACGATATACGTATTACTTCGTATACATATATATATGATATACTAATATAATATATACTGCTGTCACTTGGGGGGTGTGTGGCTTCTGTTATCTTGCGTGTATATATATCACACCCTGGACAATTCCTATTTCAATAGTCTATTGTGTCTATAATTATTTTTGGGTGTAGTCTATTAATTGGAATTGCCCAACCAAATGATTTTGATTGAAGTATATTCATTTGAATTGTCCGGGTAATTAGTTTTGAATGCTGCCTACCAATTGGAATTGTCCAGACAATTGATTTTAGGTGCTGTCAATTAATTGGAATTGCCTGCACAATTATTTGGACCTTTCCTATTACAATAGTCTATTGTGGCTACAACTGATTTCGGATGCTGTCTATTAATTGGATTTGCCCAACCAAATGATTTCGATTGAAGGATACTAATTGCAATTGTCCGGGCAACTGATTTCGGGTGCTGCCTACTAATTGGAATGGTGCCTACAATTTATTTCGGTTCCTGGCTGTTAATTGGAATTGCTGAGACACTTGATTTCAAATGCTATCTATTGAAAGCAATTGTCCAACTAAATTATTTCGAGTGATTTCTATTACTTGGAATTGCCCAGTCAAATTATTTCGAGTGAGATCTATCAGTCGGAGTTGTATAGCCATTTCTTTCGAGTGTTATCTACCAATTGGAACTGTCCAACCCAATGATTTCGAGTACGGTCTATTAATTGGAATTGTCGAGGTCAGAAAAAAAATCAACAACTTAATTTGGAAAGTCAGCACAGAAACCTATTGACCAAACCACTCCTATTGATAGGCAAGACCTGAAACTAATTGTTGAAACAATTTCAATTGGAAGGTCAGGGCAGAAGCCTATTGATCCGACCATTCCTATTAATAGAAAGACACAGAACGAAATTATTGAAACAATTCCAATTGGAAGGTGAGAGCAGAAACGGTTTGATTGAACCATTCCAATTGTGAGACAAGACCAGAAAATAATTGCTGGAACAATATCTATTGGAAGGCCAGGACACAAATCTATTGGCCCATCCATTCCTATTAATAGATGAACCACGAAAGAAAGCAGTATCTCGACCAATTCCATTTAAATGAACTTTCGGAAGATCTATTGTAAAAGCAATGGTCCATTGTGGGTAGGTCCCACATCCTATTAAAGAAGTAATAGAGTGTTGGAGCCTCCGGAGCGAAAAATTTGCAGGAGACAATTCCAGCTAATTAACAGAGCTCTAAAGCAATTGCCTAAGCAATTCCAATTGCAGGAGCAGGTGCAGCAGAGGCAGCAGCAGAAAGTGCGGCAAAAACTTGTACAGCAGGGTTCGACACAAGAAGTTGTGCAGCAGAGTGTGCAGTAATAGCTTGTACAGCAGAGTTCCACAAAGGAATTTGTGGAGCAGATTGTGCAGTAAGAGCTTGTACAGCAGCGTGCGACGCCTCTCGTGCCATGCGGCGGGCACTACGAGCACTGGGGGTGACGAGCTGGGGTCAGAGGAGGAGTTATGTTTCCCGCCTCTGTGCCTGCACAAACAGCAACGGCCGCTTGGCCTTATACGCGTCCGGTACTGAAATCACTATTGAAAGGAACTCGCTCACGAACGGCTGTGGCTGTGCTAAAAATCTTCTCAGCGTCGACTGCGAGAGATGCAGCGTCTATACTGAAATCCAGTGTATCATCTTCGAGGCTTGACGCGGGAAAAAAACCTGGAGCCGCGTTTGTGCTTTCGAGGCTCGTACGAGTACCAGTGATGCCCGCAGCAGGCCAGCCCCGTGTCTTGATCAGAACCAGGTAGAACTGGAGGTGGATGGCGCAGTCTGCTCGAATACTGCTCGGCAGGTATCGTAGAGCCAGAGGCGGAGGCGGGCTGGCGCAGAACGTGTCGAGGCAGATGGTCCAAACCGGCCGGTTGGCTGAGAGAAGGCTCCCTCCTCGGAGTAGGCCGAGCGTCATCTAGAGGCTGCGAGGCTCTGGGGGTCTTGAGAGTCCAAGACTCGGGGAGAGGCTTCCCGGAAGCAGGCCGAGCGTCATCGAGAGGCTGCGAGGCGCTGGAGGGCGTGAGGGACTCGACTTGCTTTCCCGGTGGGCAAGGAGACTCAGAGGCCGGTCTTGTGGAAGGATCCGTAGGCGTGTAGGGCTCGACTTGCATTCCGCAAGGAGATCGCGGCTTCGAGGCATGTTGTCCAGGCGGAGTCGCAGGAGCGCCGTCGTCCAATCTCGAGTCCACAGGTTGATCTGATGTACTTGGCGCTTGACCTTCATCGGCGCTTCGTAGACGGCGGCCCAGCAAGGGACGCTGAGGTTCAGGGTCCTGGTCTGCGCTGCCGCGGAGGGGAGCAGATCCTCCCCGTTCTTGAGACGACATCACGGGTGACGGGAGAGCGGAGCAACGCTGCTCTCTCGCTCAGAAAGCACGAATAGCCAACGGGTGACAAAAAGGAAACCGAGCACGAGTAAAAAACAAACTTTCTCCGTTTTAGACTAGTCCTGCCGATATGCAACGCCAAGTGTAAGGATGCTAGGTATAAGAGGACAGGGTATCCCTAGCCAGGTCAGCCTATGGAACGGGTACTCGTTGGTACTCACGTGTGTTGTTTGCGTAGAGATAGAAGAAGAGCAGGTTTATTCCGTTTTCGCGTGATGAACGACTGAGAAGACGAGATGGCACAAAGCCATCGGGAACCATCCCTGGTTCCCACCTAAGATACCGCCTTCCAAGTACTACCAATACGATTCTTATACCTGATACCAGGTATTTACCAAACGTTTCCACATCATGTCAGCAGTACCATAACAGCTCGATGTGTTCCAATTAATTGGAATTGGCGACCACAATGCCAGTTTCAATTGTTAAATAGGAACTACTTAATAGACAATTAGGCAATTGATAATTGTCCAGGGTGTGATATATATGTGTGTGTGTACTTATTGTGTACATCATATTGTACGCGATACCATAGATCGTGTAAAATAGTGGTCGACTTCATCCGCGGGAGGAAAGTTCAAAGTTCTTGGCAGACGACCTTTTCTTTGTTTGCGCGGTCTCTTATTATTATTCTAGCGAGGTTCAACTGCAGCTATCATATATCATACCTCGTATGTTTTATGTTTATAAAAATTATATGTGTATAACAACAACACAACAACACAACAGCCGTGAGATATGAGATCGAAGATTTCACCGAAACTCATCTTCTTTTTTTGCAAGCTGAGTGTGATCCTTCGATAGCGCGTAGTACATGCAGGATTGTGTGCACCCTGTATATATATGAGGAGAACAACATATATCTGAGTGAGGCTGCAGAATTCAGGGAGCGTGTGTGTGTGTAAAATAAACCGTGGGCTTGCCCGTAGCTTTGTCCCTCATTACTACTTACAGGAAATAATCATACAAACCTGTTAATATACTGTTTATATTATAAACAAACGTATACACGACACGTACTACGAATAGCCGAAACGCCCGACAGGCCGACCGGACAGCGCGCCCGCGAGGCCACACGTATTATTCAAGATATTTAACAACGACACATGATATACGGCTTACTAGATTGTTGATTTGCTTCAGTATATTTACTTTTTATTATTTTTTCTTTTCGCTTTTTTCTTTTTCTTTTTTCTCTTTTTTTCTCTTGCATGCACCTGGATTGCTAGCAGGGTAGGTCTTGCCTGTCGTCAGGTATGGCTTGCATTGTCTGCTCTGCTTACTGCACTGAGCGTAGTATCTCTGTGTCGTAGTTTGTGACCACAGAACTGGTACCTTTTTTAGGATGAAGAATCGGCACGGACACTGGGTGTGCTGGATGTCGACGGGTAGAAAGGAAGGTTTAATGTGAAGAACACACACACACACGACGTACGACCTGCTCCGAATTTCAACGGGTAGAAAGGATAGTTGAACTTGAAGAACACACACGGCCTACAACCTATCGACATAATTGTTTTTGGACATAACCCTTTTTTATATCTGGTATATATATGTACCTGTGTGTGCTCTTCACACTAAACCTTCCTTTCTACCCGTCGACATCCAGCACACCCAGTGTGTCCGTGCCGATTCTTCATCCTAGAGAGGCACCAGTCCTGTGGTCACAAAAACTACGACACATAGATACTACGCTGCTTAGTATACTGTATACATACATACAGATACTTACTTGTGGATAAGGCGCCTCGGAGTCACAACTTTTCTTGGGCCAGATAGATAGATGCCGATTGTTATATCATGTCAATCACCCTTCCTTATATCGGTGTGTGCGTGTTCTTCACATTAAACCTTCCTTTCTACCCGTCGACATCCAGCACGTAGTTTTGTGACCACATAAGAACTGGTACCTTTTTAGGATGAAGAATCGGCACGGACACTGGGTGTGTGTGTGTTCTTCACATTAAACCTTCCTTTCTACCCGTGTGCTGGATGTCGACGGTAGAATGGAAGGTTTAATGTGAAGAACACACACCCAGTGTCCGTGCCGATTCGTCATCCTAAAGAGGTACCAGGTCTACTTACAGTAGTAGTTAGTGTAGACACGTGGTGTGTGTCGTGTTCATATATGGAAAGTTGATCGAACTGTTCATTATTACATGTCTTACGTACCCGACGACAGCGCAACGACAGCACACACCCAGTCAGCGTCTGTACATTATGTCATGCACTTCATCTTGGAATGTTCACGCAAAATCTGGGGTCAGACTACCCGACCGTGTAGAAACTAAATGTGAAACCCGAAAATATGTCGGCTATATGTAATTATTATAATAAAATAGCGTTTTTTTCAGTAATATTTACTTTTCATCCGGCAGGATATTTCCGGGAATTTTACAGTCACTAATGATGTATGGAGGTATATCGTGGTCCGCAGGTTCGGAACAACAAAAAAAACGTCGAAAGCGGTGCAGCCGCGTTTCTCGCCCGTTTCGGGCCCGTTTTGGGTCCGGTTTGGGGTCAGGGTTAGGGTTAGGGTTAGGGTTAGGGTTGGGGGTTGGGTTGGGTCTACGCGCGTACCTTGATCCCACTAGGAAGTGCTTCCTAGCCCGCAAACGCAAACGCAAACAACGAACAGCCCGACCCCTGGAAGATCTTACCGGACGATGTGTGAATAGTTCTCGTTTTTTTTCGTGATGTCGGTTACTGGTTGTTTTAAGTGTTGTTTCAGTTTTTAACACCCCCCCCCAACCCCCCAAGGCAGAAAAAATAACAGCGCCAACGGTCGGTATTAATGCAACTCTGAACCCAAATATAAGGATCGTTTGTATATTAATATTTAATTGAAATGGTTCTTATATTACGGTTCAGAGAGCGGTAGTCGGTAGAGGTATACTACTGTTGTTGTGCCTGGTATATACACCGGACGGTATTCATACAATGAACATACATTATTACCGTTGATAATCCCGTGTGAAATACCACCTTGCAAGGCGTTCATTCAGGGTGTGCAGAGAGATATATGGATTGGCACCAATGGGGGATGACTGTCGTCATCCCCCATTGATTGGCACACCAGTACGAAGTGATTAATAGTACCTGGTATAACATAGTAAAGAAGGGAAACCCCCTTTTACATGCAATTAAATTTAGATTTGACGCTCGCAGGTATACACGAGCTAGTTGCAATGTTTCAGTAGTGCTCCCCACTTCAGTTCACTCCCTTCTCTCGCCCTTTCAGCAGAACCAACAACCGAACAAGAACAGCAACAACAACAACAACAACAACAACAACAACAATCATCTACTACATACACACAGCAATCAATCGGCACCATACCACAGACAACAACAAGCAGAAGAAGTGCGCACTGCACCGAAACCAGTCAGTCCTTTTCCCAGACAAAAGCAAGCAGTCTTTCTGTATCCCTACTACGCACCCCCATCAAGCGGTGGGACGATGACGACTCGATCGCGCTTTGCTTCAACGTGGGTTTCAAGGGCCATCATTGGCGTTGCCGGATGCTTGGTGTTCAGCGTTCTGCCTCTTGGGGGAGTGGACGGCCACGTGTACCTCATGGAGCCTGTCAGCCGCAACTTTTACTTCACCTCGGCCTTCCAGGCTTCGTAAGTTCGTGTTTTGCTTTGTTTGGCGGTGCAGCTGCTACGACCGGCTGGCTTGGTGCGTGACTATTATAGCAGTATTGACGTTGTACATCGTCGAACGCGCAAACTACTTTTTAACATGAGTGAAGAGCACACGCACGCATACACCCTGCGCGCTCGCTCGCTCGCTGTTGCATCGCGTCGACGACGAACCCGCTGCAAATCTCAATAGACTAACCTATTTTAATTCCAAGTACTTTGTCTCAAAGTGGTTGTTGCAGCTCTAACTACGTGAATTGCAGACTACTGTACTCGCGTGCGGAAACAATGACTACTGCTGTACCTACCTGTCATCATCGTCATACACCCGCCGGTAAGTAAGGTGTCCAAAAAACGATCGATTGGGATCGCCTTTTGGGCGGCGACTGGACCAGTCGATGGGCGAGTACTACTACCGCAGTTCAGCTTGATCCCGGGCGTTTTGTTATTTCTACTCCCACGAAGAGAGAGACAGAGCGCAATCACACGACCTTGGTAGTAGTCTTCATACGGCGTTAAACTGTACGTATCATATTGATCGGATTCCTCTTAGATTTGAGAGATACGCGTACTACTATATACTACTGTGGTACCGCTTGCTATTATTCACTCTGTAGTCACACAATTAGTCAGTGTCATGAAACAAACCAGAACAAGGTCGTAGAGCTACCATTGCGGGGGACCATGGTAAATAAGACCTACTGGTACATACAAAAACCTGCATGTTTTCCTTTTTTCACGAACAATATTTGGTCCTATTTTTAATCTACTGTATGATCCTCCGTAATGTTAAATGCTGTAAAAGGGAAAACAGTCGAATCCTTACGTACACGAAGACCCTTTCCTTGCCATCACGCGCCCTTCGTAGCGTATCTCGTAATAGCGCTACCTCGCCTCCCCATACCGCGATGAGTGGCGCTCGCCTATGGGATCGCGATTTACGATCACGATTATCCAATAAAGCCTCCGATACATCTCTACAGAACAGACATCCAGCAAGACGTAATATATATGTAATATGTTCCTACATACAGGTAGTAGTGGTGGCTGTCTCAGTTCCTGCATGCAGATCGCGTGCCTTCGTCTTCGTGCAATGATGCGCGAGTTGTGTCTGGGGTGGCTGTGCTGTTGTTGCGAGTGAAAGGTAGGTGTGGTCGTGTTTGTGGGTGGTAAAATAGTGTTGAGTACGTACAGAGTGACGAGGTTTTTTTTTTCTGCATCCCGTTTATTATTTTCGCACTTATTTCTGTATTTCTTCCTCCCTAGTCTTAACTCCGATCCGGGGTCACAAAGTAGGCTCCTCTCCCTCCTCCCCCACTGCGTACGGTACTTGCCTTGCATTTTTTTATCGCGTGGAGGGTTCAGCCTTCCCAACGCTCGTCGACTTTCATCAAATAAATTTTGCTAACTCATGCTCTCGCGCTTTCCACTAGTCAATCAAGATTGTTTTTGCGAGAAAAAGTCCCTACGAGCATGCACTCGGGGGGGCTCGAACTCATGAATACAAACAACTCCAGAAGCCAATATCGATTCGCTTATTATGTAGCATGGACTCATGGATAACCCGTTGAATAGATATACAACACGAGATCTGGTTGTGAGATCGTGGCTGGAGGTGGGTCAGACACCCAAATCGCCATCGTCGGCTTCGTTGATTTTCCGTGTAGTAATACAAATATACTGCTGTACCTGGTAATAATTATGGTAACCTGCGATCCCCACAAACTGAAGTAAGTGCCGCATTCTAAACTGCTGAGTTCGCACCAACACACCAGGGTCGTCACCGGACTGCAGGGCTATACGAAGGGTGGTGTTGCACGCAGGTGACTGGATTGCCTGCTATTAACTACTGTTGTAGTAGTTAGTGTGTGTGTTGTTCACATTAAACCTCCCTTTCTACCCGACGACATCCAGCACACCCAGTCAGAGTCCGTCCCGATTCTTCATCCTAGCTATAATAGCTGTGCTGGATGTCGAAGGGTAGAAAGGACGGTTTAATGTGAAAAACACACACACTACCAACCTTGTATATAAGCCCCGAAGTTAGTTTCATACGTGGGCGATCCAGGCGATCCTATATCCATTTCCATTTACAAGTCGGGTGAATTGCCAGCGTTCGTAGAGATTTGCGGTTTTCAACTATAACCCTTTTAGGACTGCAGTACCTTTTTGGGGACAAACCACTCTAATTATAAGTAATTTGTCCCCAAAACGGGACTCCAGTCCTATAAGGGATAACCTGCAACCCGCAACTCACCGAAGCTGATAAAAAGGGTTGACCGGGGAAAGCCGCCGACATCCCGAAGGGGAACCTTGTACTCGTATATATATTATGTATAATGCAAACCTTGCGATGAACACAACAGACGAGGGGTAACTCTTACGTCTTACATACCGTACCAGGTTTACAATAACGCTACGTATCATGTTCAGGGAAACAAAACGAAAAGAAAGGTCGACACCCCCCTATCGTCTTACCAGACCTATGAAACACGAGTCTTCCATCGTTGAAAAATATATATTCTTCGTTGTTTTTAAAGTAGCAATACTATTTCTGATATAATAACACCATATCAGTACTCCTTACGGAAAACGGCATAGCTCCAGTTCTAATGCTCAGTATTTCGCCCATAGAGTAGTTTCAAAGAGCCTAGACCATGGTCAACATTTGTGTCTCGGGAGGCATATCGATCAGACGACTTGGTCGTCACGAAAAGTGCCTCACTTGGTCGTCACGAAAAGTGCTCTGGTGAGGCACTTTCTTTTCGTGACGACCAAGGCGTCTGATCGATATGCCTCCCGAGACACAAATGTGTTTTTAGAGGCACTTTTCGTGACGAGAAAGGCGTCTGATCGATATGCCTCCCGAGACACAAATGTTGACCATGGTCTAGGCTCTTTGCAACTGCTCTATGGGCGAAATACTGAGCATTAGAACTGGAGATATGCCGTTTTCCGTAAGGAGTACTGATATGGTGTTATTATACCAGAAATAGTATTGCTGCTGTAAAAACAACGAAAAATACATATTTTTCAACGATGGAAGACTCGTGTTTCATCATGACCGAAGGAGCCCCTTAATAGGTACGAGTATGTAATATATACGTACCAGGTGCGAATGAGTTTCAACGAAATCTGCGACCTCGCAGCTCATTGGTTGAACGGTTCAAAAACAAGTACAACATGCACGAATATATGTACGTGTATATATGTATGATATGTATAGACTTTTAACCTACTTGTTGTGTTGTAAGGCTAATAAGGATATGACGCATGCTATAATATGTAGGGTAAACTTTAAGGTACACGACATACATATGATACATGTTTTTGCCTTATAAGGGTGGTCACTTGAGGAGCTCTATATGCCGCACCTATAAACTGGTTTTGGGGGCAAATACAAGTGTTTCTACTAATAATATCCGATTAACGATCCCATGCCCTCTAATAAGACCAAAGGTTATGGTACCACTTTGTGGCTCGTTCATAATCTTATCAGCAACATAGTGCCAAAGAAAATGGGTGTACCCCTCGTATGGAGCATAAAGTTGGCCACTATGTTCCCCAAGATTGAAAAATCCAACAAAAAGGGGTGTCTCGTCATCATCTGACCCCTGAGATGATGCCAGGTACAATACGCCATTATCTTGGTTGGCTCTTTTATTGTTCCGCAAGTATATACGATAATACATGCCTTGCACTATATACGAGAACGATACGTATAATATGTACGTATGACGTACACCGAGTACGTATACGAAAACGATACGTACCATATTTTGAATACATACGAGAATTATGTTGCTTCGGCCATAGGCACAGCCTTTATTTGTTTGCCGAAATAAAAGTCGGGAAGAAAAAAGAGCCACAAAGTGGTACGATAACCTTTGGTCTAAAATAAGCATATTTTTTTTTTGTCCATCCCATTTTTCATCTTCGCCCTTATTTTCTCTCTCCCTCTTCAGTCGTAACTCAGATCCGGGGTCACAAAGTAGCCTCTTCTCCCCCCTCCCCGCTACGGTACTTGCCTTGCATTTTTATCGCGAGAAGATTTCAGCATTCTCTTCCCTCGTCGACTTGCGTCGGATTCCGCCTGCCCACGCCACGAAGAAGGCGCTCTCAGCAATTGGTTCCTTTTTATTTTTTCAAATATGGTAAAACTCTCACCACGGTGGGATTCAAACTTGGGGACCAATGCCAGTAATCTTTGAAGCTGACCACTAGTCTACCGGGGCGACCGGCTTTGAGAAACATTATTCCCGATCATTTTGGGTTAACCCCTTAAGAATTGGTCCCCTGTTTTCGGGGACAAACTACTTGGAATTAGTGTGGGATACGTTTTTGAGTTCTGAATGGGTTAAGGAGCCCCGCCGTCAATTCAGAAGCCGTTTGAGCCAAACAATCAAGGGCATTAGCCAAAAATAGGTATACCTACGCACTTTGAGCCATTTATAGGTACACTGCGTAATGTACACCCGAAACGGCTTTCCGGGCCCGCCTGATATTGGGCCTGCGCTCCATTGTACCTACAAATGGCTCCAAGTGCGCAGGTACGCCTATTATTGACTAGTCAATGTGCGTATCACCTATTTTTGGCTTCAACTGTACCTATAAATGGCTCAAACGACCACTTTGGCAACTGAAAAATAGACAGACGGCCACACATTCACCCACGTTTGCTACGTATGGAATGTTGTTCCGGACTGCGCCAACGGCTGTGTAACTTAGACCCCCTCGTAACCGTATAGTGTAAAACTGTACACGTATATTATGAAAGTTTCTCCTACTATATACTGCACTACAGTATGTATATTATACTTTCAGCATAACGGCATGGAAACACTCGTCGTTGTTGTTTCTCCGCATCGTATATATGTGTATGCGTAGGAGGGGTGTCGTACTGAATACGTATGCATTGATCGCGATACGTTTTCTCGCGTGTAGGTAATGCGTGATAACTCGTGTCAGTGGTTGTACTGGTACGGTCGGCTGGTTGACAGTCCCGGCATATGATGTGGCCGTCTGTCTATATTTCAGTTGCCAAAAAGTGGTCGTTTGAGCCATTTATAGGTACAGTTGAAGCCAAAAATAGGTGATACGCACATTGACTAGTCAATAATAGGTGTACCTGCGCACTTTGAGCCATTTGTAGGTACAATGGAGCGCAGGCCCAATATCAGGCGGGCCCGGAAGCCGTTTCCGGTGTACATTACGCAGTGTACCTATAAATGGCTCAAAGTGCGTAGGTATACCTATTTTTGGCTAATGCCCAACAATCAATGCTATGATGTTAACTTCACCCTTTTAAGACTGCAGTCCTGTTTTGGGTACAATCCACACTAATTCCAAGTGTTTTGTCCCCACATCGGGACTCCAGTCCTAAAAGGGTTAAGAACTGGTCCCACGAATTTGGTGACGAATTACTTGGAATTAGTGTGGGACATTTTTCAGTTCTGAATGGGTTAATACCTCTACGAGTATATATCGAGTACGCGTCATATCGTGTCACGTTGAAGCTCATTATGTTGTTAGTAAATGAACATTCATTCATTGTCGGATGTCAAGAATAATAAGAATCAGATTAGTAATAAAATGGGTACGTACGTATTCCTGGGCAGTACGAGTATTCGAAAGAAAAGAAACGACACACCACTATTAATAGTATGATTACCGCATAACACGGAAGAAAGCACACCACCCCGTACATACCACACCCACCCCCCTACACGAGCACGCCCACCCGGTGAAATACTTTTTGACAGTTTTTTTTCGCGTTCTTCTTTGATCACCGGGGGTACGTCGAATACCACACACACACCCTACATACGGAGGACCTGGCGCGTCTAAAAACAGCATCATCAAACGCCGAAAAAAAAGCATAATTTTTTTATCACAAACTCATCACAGATGCCATTCACCCACAACCGCAACATGTACTACTTGTATTAAATTATTTGATATTCCTCTTCCTTACTGCTGTCGTATGCCCGCCCCAACCATTGGCGCGGTAGCAGGTTTATGGCCAATCACGGAATAACTTGTCGCGTGCCATTGTAGCATTGTCTCGAAACCAGACCAGTATGCTACCTATTATCTATGTAAATATGATATCTTGATATACGTACGGTGCATTTTCGGGGCGTCGGCTAGAAACAGCAGTTTCGTATTGTATGTATGGTCCTGATCATGATCCTGATCATGGGGCAAGGGCCTCTCTACGGCGCACTCAATTTTTTTTTTGTCTATCTCATTCATTATCTTCGCACTTCGGTCTTTCTCCCTCCCTAGTCGTAACTCAGATCCGGGGTCACGAAGTAGGCTCCTCTCCCTCCCCCCCCCACTACGGTTCTTGCTTTGCATTTATCGCGAGAAGATTTCAGCACTTTCTTCCCTGTCAACTCTCGTCGAATGTTCGGGAGTATTGACACCAGTTGAATTCCTATGGAGAAGAATCAAGCACACTACTATTCCGGATCCCCCAATCTGCCATGTGCACCTCGTTTGGTGTGACATCACTTCTCCTAAGAATCCTAAGAACGTTTCCATATACGTACATATCGTATGGACTTTCATCACAGCAGTACACTAATAATAATAATAATAATAATAATAATAATAATAATACACTAATAAAAAAACCGTACTTATCAGGTGCGTAGTATTCATGTTCACAATATCACGCAACAACACCGACCGGTTTCGAAATTTCGAAGTGTCAAACGCGTGTCCCAACATGTGAGTCGTACGTGTCATCACACGTTCTTCCTGCCCTTCGACACCCTGTGCACCTGTACTATGATGTGGTGTTCTTCGTTTTCTGTCTGTCTTCGGACATCCAGAGCACTTATCAATGATGTAATACTCGTATTGCTTGCAGCGTAATATCTCTGTGTCGTAGTTTTGTGACCACATAACTGGTACCACTCCGTCTCGAAATATAAGCACCTTTTTACATTAATATCAAATTAAACGGTGCTTATATTTCGGGACATAGTGGTATCTCTCTAGGGTGAATAGTCGGCACAGACACTGACTGGGTGTGTGCTGGATGTTGAGACGTGTAGAAAGGACGGTTCAATGTGAAGGAACACGCACACACATTTAGTGTCGTGATTATTCTCCATCCTCTCTCGTGAAAGATGTACCGGTAAAAGCTCCTGTGTATGTATGTGTTCTTCAACCACGGCAAGAGGACAGAGCGAGGTCGTCATCCTTCTGGAGCGGGAACAGGCCTTACTGTACCTACCACAGTAGTAGTCTGTGGTATTAGCATTTCGCCCGGCAGGATATTTCTAGGAATTTTCCAGGTCACTAATAGTAGTGTGGTAGTGTGGTCGGGTTTGGGGATAGAGTTAGGGGCTCTCCGCCCGTACATTGATCCAAGATGTTACCGGTCGTTTTTAACAGTCGTAACAGCAGCAGTACACTCTACGCACGGCGTTGGTTATATAGCGTAGTCCATTGACCTACTGAGTCATGTGACCCAGCAGCAGTCCAGTGTGTGTGTGTGTGTGTGTGTTCTTCACATTAAATCTTCACATTAAACCTTCCTTTCTACCCGTCGACATCCAGCACACCACCCAGTGTCGGTGCCGATTCATCATCCTAAAAAGGTACCAGTTATTATGTGGTCACAAAACTACGACACAAGAGATACTACGCTCAGTGCAGTAAGCAAAGCAGACAATGCAATGCCATATACGACAGGCAAGACCTACCCTGCTAGCAATCCAGGTGCATGCAAGAGAAAAAAAGAGAAAAGAAGGAAAAAAGCGAAAAGGAAAAAATAATAAAAAGTAAACATACTGAAGCAAATCAACAATCAAGCAACCAAACAAAAGCATGACAAAATGAAAAGAAAAGAAGTGTCGTGCTTCTCCCAGATGAGATGCGACATTAGTTAAAAGTGGACGATGCTATATAATCAACAACAAAGTATACTTTCGGGTTCGATACACGTCTCACCATGTTTCGCATTGATCTCCGGGGCACTCCACTCGCCACTATTCAAGAGCTACGTACTGTACCCGCGGCTGAGGGAAAGAGCGGGGGGGGGGAGAGCACGGAGGGCACGGAAGGGGGGTTGAGAGTGCATGATGCTCGGCAATTCCATGCATTACCAAAAGCAATACCGAGTATCATGCACTCTTAAACCCCCTTCCGTTCACTCCCTGCCCCATCCACGCTCCTTCCTTCAACCGCGACTACAGTAGTAGTAGTAGTAGTAGTAGTAGCTCTTGAAATGTCTTAGCAGCACGGGCAGCTGGCCTAATATCGTATTTGTGACCACACAACTAGCACCTCTCTAGGATGAAGAATCGGCACGGATACTGCGGGGTGTGCTGGATGTTGACGGGTAGAAAGGACGGTTTAATGTGAAGAATACACACTCATATCGAAACTGTTTTTTTGCCCTCCACCCCCTGGCATGTTCTGCACCGTATATAATATTGGATATCGTATCCAACGTTTCGATCTGCTATCGAAATATCGAGCTTTCCGATATATCGTATATCGAGCTTTCCGATATAGGAGTATCGTATATCGAGTTTCCCATATATCGTATATCGGACTTTCGATGTATCGTATATTGAAACTGTTTTGCTCTCCATCCCCTGACATTCCCGTTTTTTTATCAGATGAATACTGAACCAATCAACGATGCTGACTAAGCTCCGATGCATTAAACATCGGAATCGTACCGATTAGTGTTTTGTTGTTTCATCGGTATCGTATGTGCCGAGTTCGATTCTCGTTCGATGTCCGACACTGCAGCAATCTCCCTGCGATGATGCCCGATAAAATCGCAAGCGGATTAAGGTCAACACATTTGACAACCATCATCAAGGAGTTGTTTTGTTTTTTGTTTGATTTTTTCACAGCATAATAATAGCTGTAGTGACTGGTCTTGATCGCATCAGTACATACAGACAGACAAAGGGCACAGCGCCACCATCATCAGGCAGCAGGACAGCGGTCGCCGGGGCCGTGTGTACCCAGTAGTGTCTCATTGTTCCGGGAGTGGGAACGGCTGGCTGGGCTAGCAGCTGTCTGTGCTGTGCTGATATCTCGTGCGATTCCTGTGTGTTGTGCGATAGCTTCTACATACAATACGCGCTGGTCCGGTTTCCAATATATTTATTTTTTAACTTTTTCTTCCGCCATGGAAGCTTCCACAAACTCGTATGGAAATAAATACTATTTCCTTCATGGAAGAAAGCAGGCCAACTTCGATGGAAGTAAAATCCTTTCAAATCTACTTCCATTGGAAGTAAAAAGTGCTTCCGGATGAAATCCATGGAGGAAATAATTTACTTCCTTTAGGACGTAAATTTACTTGCATTTTACTTCCATACAGAAGAAGTAAATTTACCTTATTCATCCACCAACTTCCATCGAAGTAGATAAACAAACATGGAAGCTAATAATGTGAACGGAAGACCGTGGACGAAATTCATGAAAGCTAGGAGTGGAAACAGCGGAAAGTAATGAAGCTCGGCCGACTCTCTTATGGCAGTTGATATATACCTGGTAGAAGTTCAGGAAACTCATGGCAGTAGGTGGAAGCCTATATAGAAGCTCGTGGAAGCTTCCACCGAATGTGATCATGGAAGGTCCAATCGATGGAAGTTGACGGAAGCTTCCACTTCCTCCACGAATATAATAGGGGAAGTTTCCATGCACTCGTGGAAGCTTCCACGAACTTCCATAAAAGTAAATTTAGAAGAAAAATTACTTCCATGGAAGCTTCCACGAACTTACCCCGAAGCAAAAATTACTCGAAGTTGTGGAAGCTTCCATGGAAGTAAATTATGAAGTGAAATACTGTGGTAGTGGACCCACTTCGTCCAACCATGAACCAGACTTACAATGTATGTTCATTCGATCGTCATTTCTGTTTTAATTTGACACACTCGTAGTAAAATTTGCTGTACGTAGTACAAGTGTGAACTCCTTAACCGCGGTAGGTGGATGTACAAAAGCTCGTTTCGGCTATTTTTCGAGAGCTTCCCAGACCGTGCAGACCAGGTTCCTGCACGCACTGTAACGCACAGTCTCGCTCGATTAGACTCTTGAAGGCTTCCGTTTCTCCCGCCATGCAAAATAATGATAAAAGAGAATTTATATTGGAAACTTGTTAAAACCTCTCGGCCGTGGTGGTAAATGACCGGGAGCCTCCAGTGTGTGTGTTGTCTTTACTTTAAACAACTACATCAATCAGGACACCCAGTGTCTGTCCTGATTCCTAATCCTAGAGAGATACAAAGTATGTGGTCACAGACTGTGAGACAGAGAGCCAAACCAAAATAAACGTAAATGAATGGGTGAAGCAAGTGAAATGCCAACGTACCTGGTACCAGTATATACCAGGTATGTGTTCATATATATATATATATATATGTACATGTATTTATATCTGCATCGCTTGCTGTTGGTATCGCGCGCTCTCCGATGCTTTCTCGCACACAGGGACTTCCCGGACATCAACTACTGCCCCCACTGCTACCAGTCGAGGGGCCCCATGGCGGTGCGCCAGCGCGGGGAAGAAAACACACCGGCGGATGTCCTGGAGAAGTACGGCGGAGGCAACTGGCCCCTTAAGGCTGTTTACGACCTCGGAGAGCTCGCCAGCAACGGCAACTACCTCGAGCCCCAAGAAATCTCGGTCCGTCACGGAATCTGCGGCGACCCAGAACAGGTGCGGCGGGGGTGGCAAGGGGAAAACTATGTTTGGCAGGGATGGTACTATAGGTTTTTATAACGTGCGAGTGTGTGGACAAGCCCTGTCATTGTGTTGCGGTGTATGGTACATGCACTGATGTAGTAAAGCCGTACACGTAGCCCGGGGTACTGTAGAGTTAACTTTTAAGCTCACCGGTTTGGACCTTCAATGACCGCTACCCACCCCTTATAGCCATAACTTCCGGGGATTGAGTTGTGCCGGGATGCTGTAAGCGACCCAGAACAGATGGGCTGAAAAGGGGAAGGCTGTGGTTATTTATGGCAGGGATGGCACTGTACTGTAGTAACCCGTAGCTGACTTGTAGTTAGTTAGCGTACTCGTCATAGCCTTCAATGATGCAGCTGTCCGCGCTACCCACCCGTTATAGCCCCGCCGTGACCAAAACCAGAGTGGGTGGCAGGGAGAAGACTGTGTTGGGCGGGGATGGTAATGGGCAGTACCCCATAGCTGAGGGAGTAGCTTATCGGTTATATGCCTTGCAACGATTCATCTTTTCATGTCACCCGTCCGGTACAGCCCCGAAACCCGGGGGTTGGTGTTTGTCATCCCTGGGGTCTCTGTAATCCGGAAAATGTAAGTCTATTAATAGTTATTCAACCACACACAAGCTCAGAAAAACTAAACACATAAATGCTGTTATGACGGGCTGCGATCGCATGCCGCGATAACATACATGTGATGACATGCCTGCTGCAATGACAGGCCGTGAAATGGCAAGTTGTTGCGGCAGGCGGTGATGACCTGCTGAGATCTGGGATGGCACACCACTGTTACAGGCGGTGGTGGTGTGCTGTGGTGATGACATTGCCACATGACAACACGTACCGCTGTTACAGCTTGTATGCTGCAATGGCATGCCGTTACACGAGCATGCCGCTGTCATTACGTACCGATGTGTTGTGACATCAAAACCGTAACGGCCTGTTGTTGTAGAAGGACGGGAGAACAACATGCTCTGGTGGCGTGCCACTCTGTGACGACGTTAGCATGTCGCGACAATAACCTGCGCGTATTGACATGCCGCTGTTAATACCTACTGCTGTGATGACATATTGTTATGGCAGGACGTGACGGAGCATGCGCCATCCGTGATAACATGCTGTGGTGACATGTCGCTTTTGTGTTGGCGTGAACATGCTGCGACAATATCCTGCACGTATTGGCATGCCGTAATATTATAGTAGCATGCTGCTGTGAACACGTACCTTCCGTGATGACAATAGGCCGTGATAGCATATCATATGGCAAGACGTGATGGAACATGCGCATGCGGTGGTGACATGCCGCTGTATGATGACGTGGGCGTGTTGTTTTTGGCAGACGGCAGCACAGGGGTGCCGTGATAGCATAAACTGTTATGGCAGGACGTGATGGAACATGCGCCGTCCATGATTAACATGCTGTGGTGACATGCCGCTGTATGATGACGTGGGCGTGTTTTTTTTTGGCAGACGGCAGCGGAGGGGACCAACACGTTAGGGAGGGAGAACAGCATCTACCCGGTGCTCGACACGTACGAGGAGGGGGCGATCATCGAGATGAAAGTCGTCGTCTCTACCTACCACTGGGTGAGTATACTATAATATTATACCGAACCGTCCTTTTCGGGACTCATCCATGTACAAAACGTATCGGCCGAGATAAAACAACGAGTACGACAATATCAAGCGTCTGAAACTAATGACGAGTACATGTAAGCGACCAAGACACCGGCCAGTATCGACCAAACCGTCCTGTATGCGGTTAATGGACTTGTGTGAAAGCTCAACAGCACACAACAGGTGGCCGAACCCCCCCCCCCCCCCCCCTGCACAATCTGGTCGTAACACGACCCTCGTGGAGACATTGTACACCATTTGGAGGAACGAATTGAGAAGCTGTCGACATACCGTGGGGCATTGATACAACGTCTCCCACAACAATGATAGGTTTACGCCCACAATTTGCGAAAGGCAGGGCATCTCGGCCACCAGTCAGTGGAGTGGTCTGACAAAATCCACGCAATGCACATTAATTTGCTTCAACAACGCCAAGCACAACTATATAATATTGTTCTCCCGTTCTTGCTACAGTAAATTAATTCATTATCCATTATCCAACAAACACAAATCCCCCCCCTTTTGCTGAATTAATAAAGTGTATTGTACTATGTCGTGTGCCTCGTATATATAGGTGACTCGAAATAAAGCAACTGATCGTCGTACAGTATATATAGTATTTTATTGCGTTTGCCATCCGACAATAAGGTACGGCATGAACTTCATTCAACATTGATTACCCATAAGCACCCCCCGAAAGGAAGAAAACCACGGGAAACCAAAAACAAAAATCAAAACACACAAATTGGGTCGAAGGGATAACCTAATCGTCGATAATTTAGGAGTCAGCGCTGACTTGAGTGGTGGTCTCTTGATAGCAGGTAGTAAGCGCCGTATAAACAACAAAACCTGCAGCAGTATGCTCGAAGCCTACCCCCCTTTATATAATTTACAGGGTGGATGGAATCAATATTAAATCAACTACTTGAGCTGGTGTGGATTAATTAATTTCGCAAAAGGGGGAGAACAGAGGCGAAACAGGAAGGAGATATAATACTATTAGCAAGAAGTTTCTACGTGATTCTACGTACGTATATACTTTATAATAGGTAGGTTGTTCGTGGTATGGGCGGGTATAATTAATTAATTCAGCGAATGAGGAAAAATAATATATTAATACGAACAAAACACAAAAAATAAAAAAAATAAAAAAAATAAAAACAGGGCCACCTGGAATACTTCATCTGCGACACCGCCGACCTCGAGGACGGAGAAAATGGCGCCGTCACGCAGGAGTGCTTCAACAAGCACCCGCTCAACCGCGCGGTGGACGACGAGGCCGCCAGCCCGATAGATCCCAAGCACCCGGGCCGCTACTTCCTGGACCCGCCCTGCCGCGCCACCGAGACCGACCAGACGAAGACGGATGGCGCCACCGCCGGCTACCTAGTCACCGGTCGTTACCAGCTGCCCGACGGGCTCAGCTGCACTCGCTGCGTCGTCCAGATGATTTACTGTGAGTTTTATTTTTTGAGAGAGCGAGGCGTGGTGTGTGGTACATGTAAGGGTTGTGCTTTCGAGCCCCTAGGCATCGCTTTGTGTTGACGACGGGGCTACGAGGCTTCTCAGCTGAGGAAGAGGTGTCGTAGTTTTGGAGGCGTGCTACGAGAGAGGGGTGTAACTCATTTTTTGCCAAACTTTTTCATGACTTGACTTTTTTTCTTTTTTGTTTTCATCCCATTTATTATCTTCGCACTTCCGTCTCTCCTCCCTAGTCCTAACTCTCAGATCCGGGGTCACAAAGTAGGCTCCTCTCCCTCCTCCCCCACTACGGTTCTTGCCTTCATTTTTATCGCGCAGAGGGTTCAGCCTTCCCAACGCTCGTCGACTTTCATCGAATTTTGCTAACTAACGCTCTCGCGCTTTCTGCTAGTCAAGATATATTTAGAGAGAAAAAGTGCCCAAGAGCATGCACTCGGCGGGGCTCGAACTCGCTTTCTTGACGCTTACAGGCTTCGTGGTTACCTGCTAGCCCACCGGGGCGACCGGTCTACATAGTACTCACTACTAACCGACTACTACCTACCGACTACGACGTATCACCCAACTATTACCGACTATCACTGTTGTCGTCCCGCTTCAAATTGCGTCAAGTCTGACTTTGACGTATTACTGGTAATTTTGTGTTGAACCTCCCCCCCCCCTCTACAAACGGTGTTGGGAAACTGAGCTCTCGCAGCAAGGAAGGGGTGAAAAAAAGAACCAACACCCCT
Source organism: Saccharina japonica (assembly GCA_008828725.1). Lineage (NCBI taxonomy): Eukaryota > Phaeophyceae > Laminariales > Laminariaceae > Saccharina > Saccharina japonica. The sequence continues at coordinate 61,692 of MEHQ01000648.1, forward strand.
TCTGAATAGAGATCAATACACGGGCTCTCCTTTTACAATTGACACAAAACATATATATATTATATGTATCTATATCGAGGGTTTAAGAAACTCACGCGCATTCTAACTTTGCCAAACAAATCGTGAACACAACACAACAAAACGGCAGACACCGGAAACTCGTGCCGGCACCCTGGGTACGAGGAGTTCAGCCCCACCTCCATTCCGGGCGGGTGTGCTCCGCTGGTGTCCGACTGGATTCACCTCGACCCTCCCCCGTGCGGCGAGGGCTTCCCCTACCCGGAGGAGTTCTGGAACTGCGCTGACATCGCCATCACAGCAGGTAAGGGTAAGCCCCCCTCGTATGCGAGCATGAAGGGCTGAATGCGGGGTGGGGGGGGGGGGGGGGGGGGGGGACCCCGCATTCAGCCCTTCATGCTCGCATACGAGGGGGGCTTACCCTTACCTGCTGTGATGGCGATGTCAGCGCAGTTCCAGAACTCCTCCGGGTAGGGGAAGCCCTCGCCGCACGGGGGAGGGTCGAGGTGAATCCAGTCGGACACCAGCGGAGCACACCCGCCCGGAATGGAGGTGGGGCTGAACTCCTCGTACCCAGGGTGCCGGCACGAGTTTCCGGTGTCTGCCGTTTTGTTGTGTTGTGTTCACGATTTGTTTGGCAAAGTTAGAATGCGCGTGAGTTTCTTAAACCCTCGATATAGATACATATAATATATATATGTTTTGTGTCAATTGTAAAAGGAGAGCCCGTGTATTGATCTCTATTCAGAAGGGGTGTTGGTTCTTTTTTTCACCCCTTCCTTGCTGCGAGAGCTCAGTTTCCCAACACCGTTTGTAGAGGGGGGGGGGAGGTTCAACACAAAATTACCAGTAATACGTCAAAGTCAGACTTGACGCAATTTGAAGCGGGACGACAACAGTGATAGTCGGTAATAGTTGGGTGATACGTCGTAGTCGGTAGGTAGTAGTCGGTTAGTAGTCAGTACTATGTAGACCGGTCGCCCCGGTGGGCTAGCAGGTAACCACGAAGCCTGTAAGCGTCAAGAAAGCGAGTTCGAGCCCCGCCGAGTGCATGCTCTTGGGCACTTTTTCTCTCTAAATATATCTTGACTAGCAGAAAGCGCGAGAGCGTGAGTTAGCAAAATTCGATGAAAGTCGACGAGCGTTGGGAAGGCTGAACCCTCTGCGCGATAAAAATGAAGGCAAGAACCGTAGTGGGGGAGGAGGGAGAGGAGCCTACTTTGTGACCCCGGATCTGAGAGTTACGACTAGGGAGGAGAGACGGAAGTGCGAAGATAATAAATGGGATGAAAACAAAAAAGAAAAAAAGTCAAGTCATGAAAAAGTTTGGCAAAAAATGAGTTACACCCCTCTCTCGTAGCACGCCTCCAAAACTACGACACCTCTTCCTCAGCTGAGAAGCCTCGTAGCCCCGTCGTCAACACAAAGCGATGCCTAGGGGCTCGAAAGAGATACTACGCTCAGTGCAGTAAGCAAAGCAGACAATGCAATGCCATATACGACAGGCAAGACCTACCCTGCTAGCAATCCAGGTGCATGCAAGAGAAAAAAAGAGAAAAGAAAGAAAAAAGCGAAAAGGAAAAATAATAGAAAGTAAACATACTGAAGCAAATCAACAATCAAGCAACCAAACAAAAGCATGACAAAATGAAAAGAAAAAAAATGTCGTGCTTCTCCCAGATGAGATGCGACATTAGTTAAAAGTGGACGATGCTATATAATCAACAACAGTATACTTTCGGGTTCGATACACGTCTCACCATGTTTCGCATTGATCTCCGGGGCACTCCACTCGCCACTATTCAAGAGCTACGTACTGTAGCCGCGGCTGAGGGAAAGAGCGGGGGGGGGGGAGAGCACGGAGGGCACGGAAGGGGGGTTGAGAGTGCATGATGCTCGGCAATTCCATGCATTACCAAAAGCAATACCGAGTATCATGCACTCTTAAACCCCCTTCCGTTCACTCCCTGCCCCATCCACGCTCCTTCCTTCAACCGCGACTACAGTAGTAGTAGTAGTAGTAGTAGCTCTTGAAATGTCTTAGCAGCACGGGCAGCTGGCCTAATATCGTATTTGTGACCACACAACTAGCACCTCTCTAGGATGAAGAATCGGCACGGATACTGCGGGGTGTGCTGGATGTTGACGGGTAGAAAGGACGGTTTAATGTGAAGAATACACACTCATATCGAAACTGTTTTTTTGCCCTCCACCCCCTGGCATGTTCTGCACCGTATATAATATTGGATATCGTATCCAACGTTTCGATCTGCTATCGAAATATCGAGCTTTCCGATATATCGTATATCGAGCTTTCCGATATAGGAGTATCGTATATCGAGTTTCCCATATATCGTATATCGGACTTTCGATGTATCGTATATTGAAACTGTTTTGCTCTCCATCCCCTGCCATTCCCGTTTTTTTATCAGATGAATACTGAACCAATCAACGATGCTGACTAAGCTCCGATGCATTAAACATCGGAATCGTACCGATTAGTGTTTTGTTGTTTCATCGGTATCGTATGTGCCGAGTTCGATTCTCGTTCGATGTCCGACACTGCAGCAATCTCCCTGCGATGATGCCCGATAAAATCGCAAGCGGATTAAGGTCAACACATTTGACAACCATCATCAAGGAGTTGTTTTGTTTTTTGTTTGATTTTTTCACAGCATAATAATAGCTGTAGCGACTGGTCTTGATCGCATCAGTACATACAGACAGACAAAGGGCACAGCGCCACCATCATCAGGCAGCAGGACAGCGGTCGCCGGGGCCGTGTGTACCCAGTAGTGTCTCATTGTTCCGGGAGTGGGAACGGCTGGCTGGGCTAGCAGCTGTCTGTGCTGTGCTGATATCTCGTGCGATTCCTGTGTGTTGTGCGATAGCTTCTACATACAATACGCGCTGGTCCGGTTTCCAATATATTTATTTTTTAACTTTTTCTTCCGCCATGGAAGCTTCCACAAACTCGTATGGAAATAAATACTATTTCCTTCATGGAAGAAAGCAGGCCAACTTCGATGGAAGTAAAATCCTTTCAAATCTACTTCAATTGGAAGTAAAAAGTGCTTCCGGATGAAATCCATGGAGGAAATAATTTACTTCCTTTAGGACGTAAATTTACTTGCATTTTACTTCCATACAGAAGAAGTAAATTTACCTTATTCATCCACCAACTTCCATCGAAGTAGATAAACAAACATGGAAGCTAATAATGTGAACGGAAGACCGTGGACGAAATTCATGAAAGCTAGGAGTGGAAACAGCTGAAAGTAATGAAGCTCGGCCGACTCTCTTATGGCAGTTGATATATACCTGGTAGAAGTTCAGGAAACTCATGGCAGTAGGTGGAAGCCTATATAGAAGCTCGTGGAAGCTTCCACCGAATGTGATCATGGAAGGTCCAATCGATGGAAGTTGACGGAAGCTTCCACTTCCTCCACGAATATAATAGGGGAAGTTTCCATGCACTCGTGGAAGCTTCCACGAACTTCCATAAAAGTAAATTTAGAAGAAAAATTACTTCCATGGAAGCTTCCACGAACTTACCCCGAAGCAAAAATTACTCGAAGTTGTGGAAGCTTCCATGGAAGTAAATTATGAAGTGAAATACTGTGGTAGTGGACCCACTTCGTCCAACCATGAACCAGACTTACAATGTATGTTCATTCGATCGTCATTTCTGTTTTAATTTGACACACTCGTAGTAAAATTTGCTGTACGTAGTACAAGTGTGAACTCCTTAACCGCGGTAGGTGGATGTACAAAAGCTCGTTTCGGCTATTTTTCGAGAGCTTCCCAGACCGTGCAGACCAGGTTCCTGCACGCACTGTAACGCACAGTCTCGCTCGATTAGACTCTTGAAGGCTTCCGTTTCTCCCGCCATGCAAAATAATGATAAAAGAGAATTTATATTGGAAACTTGTTAAAACCTCTCGGCCGTGGTGGTAAATGACCGGGAGCCTCCAGTGTGTGTGTTGTCTTTACTTTAAACAACTACATCAATCAGGACACCCAGTGTCTGTCCTGATTCCTAATCCTAGAGAGATACAAAGTATGTGGTCACAGACTGTGAGACAGAGAGCCAAACCAAAATAAACGTAAATGAATGGGTGAAGCAAGTGAAATGCCAACGTACCTGGTACCAGTATATACCAGGTATGTGTTCATATATATATATATATATATGTACATGTATTTATATCTGCATCGCTTGCTGTTGGTATCGCGCGCTCTCCGATGCTTTCTCGCACACAGGGACTTCCCGGACATCAACTACTGCCCCCACTGCTACCAGTCGAGGGGCCCCATGGCGGTGCGCCAGCGCGGGGAAGAAAACACACCGGCGGATGTCCTGGAGAAGTACGGCGGAGGCAACTGGCCCCTTAAGGCTGTTTACGACCTCGGAGAGCTCGCCAGCAACGGCAACTACCTCGAGCCCCAAGAAATCTCGGTCCGTCACGGAATCTGCGGCGACCCAGAACAGGTGCGGCGGGGGTGGCAAGGGGAAAACTATGTTTGGCAGGGATGGTACTATAGGTTTTTATAACGTGCGAGTGTGTGGACAAGCCCTGTCATTGTGTTGCGGTGTATGGTACATGCACTGATGTAGTAAAGCCGTACACGTAGCCCGGGGTACTGTAGAGTTAACTTTTAAGCTCACCGGTTTGGACCTTCAATGACCGCTACCCACCCCTTATAGCCATACCTTCCGGGGATTGAGTTGTGCCGGGATGCTGTAAGCGACCCAGAACAGATGGGCTGAAAAGGGGAAGGCTGTGGTTATTTATGGCAGGGATGGCACTGTACTGTAGTAACCCGTAGCTGACTTGTAGTTAGTTAGCGTACTCGTCATAGCCTTCAATGATGCAGCTGTCCGCGCTACCCACCCGTTATAGCCCCGCCGTGACCAAAACCAGAGTGGGTGGCAGGGAGAAGACTGTGTTGGGCGGGGATGGTAATGGGCAGTACCCCATAGCTGAGGGAGTAGCTTATCGGTTATATGCCTTGCAACGATTCATCTTTTCATGTCACCCGTCCGGTACAGCCCCGAAACCCGGGGGTTGGTGTTTGTCATCCCTGGGGTCTCTGTAATCCGGAAAATGTAAGTCTATTAATAGTTATTCAACCACACACAAGCTCAGAAAAACTAAACACATAAATGCTGTTATGACGGGCTGCGATCGCATGCCGCGATAACATACATGTGATGACATGCCTGCTGCAATGACAGGCCGTGAAATGGCAAGTTGTTGCGGCAGGCGGTGATGACCTGCTGAGATCTGGGATGGCACACCACTGTTACAGGCGGTGGTGGTGTGCTGTGGTGATGACATTGCCACATGACAACACGTACCGCTGTTACAGCTTGTATGCTGCAATGGCATGCCGTTACACGAGCATGCCGCTGTCATTACGTACCGATGTGTTGTGACATCAAAACCGTAACGGCCTGTTGTTGTAGAAGGACGGGAGAACAACATGCTCTGGTGGCGTGCCACTCTGTGACGACGTTAGCATGTCGCGACAATAACCTGCGCGTATTGACATGCCGCTGTTAATACCTACTGCTGTGATGACATATTGTTATGGCAGGACGTGACGGAGCATGCGCCATCCGTGATAACATGCTGTGGTGACATGTCGCTTTTGTGTTGGCGTGAACATGCTGCGACAATATCCTGCACGTATTGGCATGCCGTAATATTATAGTAGCATGCTGCTGTGAACACGTACCTTCCGTGATGACAATAGGCCGTGATAGCATATCATATGGCAAGACGTGATGGAACATGCGCATGCGGTGGTGACATGCCGCTGTATGATGACGTGGGCGTGTTGTTTTTGGCAGACGGCAGCACAGGGGTGCCGTGATAGCATAAACTGTTATGGCAGGACGTGATGGAACATGCGCCGTCCATGATTAACATGCTGTGGTGACATGCCGCTGTATGATGACGTGGGCGTGTTTTTTTTTGGCAGACGGCAGCGGAGGGGACCAACACGTTAGGGAGGGAGAACAGCATCTACCCGGTGCTCGACACGTACGAGGAGGGGGCGATCATCGAGATGAAAGTCGTCGTCTCTACCTACCACTGGGTGAGTATACTATAATATTATACCGAACCGTCCTTTTCGGGACTCATCCATGTACAAAACGTATCGGCCGAGATAAAACAACGAGTACGACAATATCAAGCGTCTGAAACTAATGACGAGTACATGTAAGCGACCAAGACACCGGCCAGTATCGACCAAACCGTCCTGTATGCGGTTAATGGACTTGTGTGAAAGCTCAACAGCACACAACAGGTGGCCGAACCCCCCCCCCCCCCCCCCCCCCCCCCCCNCGGGGGCCCCCCCCCCCCCCCCCCCCCCCCTGCACAATCTGGTCGTAACACGACCCTCGTGGAGACATTGTACACCATTTGGAGGAACGAATTGAGAAGCTGTCGACATACCGTGGGGCATTGATACAACGTCTCCCACAACAATGATAGGTTTACGCCCACAATTTGCGAAAGGCAGGGCATCTCGGCCACCAGTCAGTGGAGTGGTCTGACAAAATCCACGCAATGCACATTAATTTGCTTCAACGCCAAGCACAACTATATAATATTGTTCTCCCGTTCTTGCTACAGTAAATTAAGTCATTATCCATTATCCAACAAACACAAATCCCCCCCCTTTTGCTGAATTAATAAAGTGTATTGTACTATGTCGTGTGCCTCGTATATATAGGTGACTCGAAATAAAGCAACTGATCGTCGTACAGTATATATAGTATTTTATTGCGTTTGCCATCCGACAATAAGGTACGGCATGAACTTCATTCAACATTGATTACCCATAAGCACCCCCCGAAAGGAAGAAAACCACGGGAAACCAAAAACAAAAATCAAAACACACAAATTGGGTCGAAGGGATAACCTAATCGTCGATAATTTAGGAGTCAGCGCTGACTTGAGTGGTGGTCTCTTGATAGCAGGTAGTGAGCGCCGTATAAACAACAAAACCTGCAGCAGTATGCTCGAAGCCTACCCCCCTTTATATAATTTACAGGGTGGATGGAATCAATATTAAATCAACTACTTGAGCTGGTGTGGATTAATTAATTTCGCAAAAGGGGGAGAACAGAGGCGAAACAGGAAGGAGATATAATACTATTAGCAAGAAGTTTCTACGTGATTCTACGTACGTAAAGCCTACCCCCCTTTATATAATTTACAGGGTGGATGGAATCAATATTAAATCAGCTACTTGAGCTGGTGTGGATTAATTAATTTCGCAAAAGGGGGAGAACAGAGGCGAAACAGGAAGGAGATATAATACTATTAGCAAAAAGTTTCTACGTGATTCTACGTACGTATATACTTTATAATAGGTAGGTTGTTCGTGGTATGGGCGGGTATAATTAATTAATTCAGCGAATGAGGAAAAATAATATATTAATACGAACAAAACACAAAAAATAAAAAAAATAAAAACAGGGCCACCTGGAATACTTCATCTGCGACACCGCCGACCTCGAGGACGGAGAAAATGGCGCCGTCACGCAGGAGTGCTTCAACAAGCACCCGCTCAACCGCGCGGTGGACGACGAGGCCGCCAGCCCGATAGACCCCAAGCACCCGGGCCGCTACTTCCTGGACCCGCCCTGCCGCGCCACCGAGACCGACCAGACGAAGACGGATGGCGCCACCGCCGGCTACCTAGTCACCGGTCGTTACCAGCTGCCCGACGGGCTCAGCTGCACTCGCTGCGTCGTCCAGATGATTTACTGTGAGTTTTATTTTTTGAGAGAGCGAGGCGTGGTGTGTGGTACATGTAAGGGTTGTGCTTTCGAGCCCCTAGGCATCGCTTTGTGTTGACGACGGGGCTACGAGGCTTCTCAGCTGAGGAAGAGGTGTCGTAGTTTTGGAGGCGTGCTACGAGAGAGGGGTGTAACTCATTTTTTGCCAAACTTTTTCATGACTTGACTTTTTTTCTTTTTTGTTTTCATCCCATTTATTATCTTCGCACTTCCGTCTCTCCTCCCTAGTCGTAACTCTCAGATCCGGGGTCACAAAGTAGGCTCCTCTCCCTCCTCCCCCACTACGGTTCTTGCCTTCATTTTTATCGCGCAGAGGGTTCAGCCTTCCCAACGCTCGTCGACTTTCATCGAATTTTGCTAACTCACGCTCTCGCGCTTTCTGCTAGTCAAGATATATTTAGAGAGAAAAAGTGCCCAAGAGCATGCACTCGGCGGGGCTCGAACTCGCTTTCTTGACGCTTACAGGCTTCGTGGTTACCTGCTAGCCCACCGGGGCGACCGGTCTACATAGTACTGACTACTAACCGACTACTACCTACCGACTACGACGTATCACCCAACTATTACCGACTATCACTGTTGTCGTCCCGCTTCAAATTGCGTCAAGTCTGACTTTGACGTATTACTGGTAATTTTGTGTTGAACCTCCCCCCCCCCTCTACAAACGGTGTTGGGAAACTGAGCTCTCGCAGCAAGGAAGGGGTGAAAAAAAGAACCAACACCCCTTCTGAATAGAGATCAATACACGGGCTCTCCTTTTACAATTGACACAAAACATATATATATTATATGTATCTATATCGAGGGTTTAAGAAACTCACGCGCATTCTAACTTTGCCAAACAAATCGTGAACACAACACAACAAAACGGCAGACACCGGAAACTCGTGCCGGCACCCTGGGTACGAGGAGTTCAGCCCCACCTCCATTCCGGGCGGGTGTGCTCCGCTGGTGTCCGACTGGATTCACCTCGACCCTCCCCCGTGCGGCGAGGGCTTCCCCTACCCGGAGGAGTTCTGGAACTGCGCTGACATCGCCATCACAGCAGGTAAGGGTAAGCCCCCCTCGTATGCGAGCATGAAGGGCTGAATGCGGGGTGGGGGGGGGGGGGATCACCCCGTTTTTCTTCCAAGTTTTGCTATTGTTGTTCACGCTTAACCGAGTGGGGGAAAACCACCTCGGGGGGGGGGGGGGGGGGGCGAGGTGGTTTTCCCCCACTCGGTTAAGCGTGAACAACAATAGCAAAACTTGGAAGAAAAACGGGGTGATGTTATTTGGCAAGTGCGGTTCCACTTACAGTGCGGTTCCACTTACAGTGCGGTTCCACTTACAGTGCGATTCCACTACAGTGCGGTGCCACTACAGTGCGGTGCCACTACAGTGCGGTGCCACTACAGTGTGGTACCACTACAGTGCGGTACCACGACAGTGCGGTTACACTTACAGTGCGGTACCACTACAGTGCGGAAGAGGGGGTACGTTTTTAAGACCCAACACAACCTTCGACCGAGGAATTACCCAGCATGCTTCCAATGTGCGTTAGTCAGGGGACATTCGAGGTACATCCCCGGGTTTCCTATGTGGACAAAAATATGGTGGCGATTACATGTTATAGGATACTACTGCTTGCTACTGAGAACATAGCCGATAGCGGCCAGTCATGAACTCTCGGCATCTATCTGATGTAAATTATGTCTATGTTTCGAGGGTTTTCATCTGTCTGGGTAATATAAAAGTTTTTTGTGAAAACGGCTCGCCCCTGAGATTATCCGTCGGGTTACATGATATCATACGTGCATTTTTTCTTTCGAAATCGGATTTTCGGCGAGATGTAAAGCTTGTCATGCAAAGCACATTTACTACAAGGTATCTTTTTGTTGAGACAACACACGGCACTGCAGACGCCAACTCCACCAAATATTGTTTTTTCTCCAACGGTACTCTTGCGGTGACATGTATTTGCGCGCCCTATATGCACGATGACGTCCACGTACGTACATGTTTTTCAACAGACTTATTATTTTGTTCTCGATGGTACTCTGCGGTGACATAATTTCGTTTGCGGGTGCTATACGCGACGCCGCCTGTATACTAAGTGCTTGTTTTTTTTCAACCGGCACGTCTTTTGTTCTCAACGGTACTCTGTTGTGACATGTTGTTTTGCGGACGCTATACACGACGACGCCTTGTTCCTTGTTTTTCAACCGACACGTCTTCTGTTCTCAACGGTACTCTGTTGTGACGTGTTGTTTTGCGGGCGCTCTACACGACGGCGCCTACTTAGTAGCTGCTTCGCAACCGACACGTATTTTTTCTCTCAACGGTACTCCCTTGTAACATGTTGTGTTGCTGGCGCTATACACGACGGCGCCTACTTACTACTCGTTTTCAGACCGACACATCTTCTGTTCTCAACGGTACTCTGTTGTGACATATTGTTTGCGGGTGCTATGCACGACGACACCTTCCCGTTTTCCACGTTACCCTTTGCAGGACCAGGAAGCACCAACTCTTGCCTCGACAGCACCAACGAAGACTACCGCTGCTCGGGCAACACAATGTGAGAAGCACGGCTCATGTTGTTTTTTTGCGATTTCGGGTTACATTTCAAGGCGGTTACCGTCGTTGTGCTTTTGTTTTTAGCCAGGGCGCCATACTGTATACCGAGTATTGCCATCGTCGTTGTGTATAGAATACCGAGTGCTCTATAGGTAGGTGCTACTGTTGTAAATACACCGTTTGGTATGATGATTACGATTAAGGAGAAACGGCATTAAGGTTGTGTTGTGCTCCTGCTTTATTTCAGGACCGCCACTACGGTATATTTTTTTTGTTTTGCTAGCGCAAGTGTGAGTGTATTACCGCTGAGCTAAAGGGGTAAAAGATCGATCGATTACCCAGCCCAGGGTAATCCTTATAACACTCTCCCCCCCTCTGAACGGCGGGATATTTGGGACGTCGGTACCGTATACGGCCGTACGTTGACCTACCCGCTCCGTTTCAATACCTGGGGAACCAGGGAGACGTGTTATTTGGGGACGCACGCGCAAGCGTTTCTGGAAAAGAAACGTTCGAAGTGAGATTCGAACCCGTGTCCTGCCGACGACGTCAAATGTGAGGGTATTACCGCTGAGCTATAGGGGTAAAAGATCGATCGATTACCCAGCCCAGGGTAATCCTTATAACACAAGCGCATTCGAGCCATGTACTGCAATGCAAATGTTCTTCCTCCTGCTTCGAAACCGCTGGGCTACGTACGAGTTCCTGCTGCCGTCCATCTACCGAGCTTCTATTTCAGATTTCAGTGAGATACTTACCCTGGTCCACTCGCTGTTGATTTGTACATACTCGGCGGGGGTCTCACTACGTAACGCACGTGACATCACTTTACCCTTTTGGGAGTTGAGGATGCAGAATTTGACGCCAGCAGCGGCCACTGTCTGATTGGGGGTTACAACGCAAGGTACAAATTGGTGTCCGGGTTACAATGCAAGGTACAAATTGGTGTCCGGGTTACAATGCAAGGTACAAATTGGTGTCCCGGGTTACAATGCAAGGTACAAATTGGTGTCCGGGTTACAATGCAAGGTACACCTTGGTGTCCGGGTTACAATGCAAGGTACAAATTGGTGTCCGGGTTACAATGCAAGGTACAAATTGGTGTCCCGGGTTACAATGCAAGGTACAAATTGGTGTCCGGGTTACAATGCAAGGTGCAAATTGGTGTCCCGGGTTACAATGCAAGGTGCAAATTGGTGTCCCGGGTTACAATGCACTAAGTCGTACGGTACGCGAACACAAACAAACATGATGTTATCTGGACTGCTGGGCGCTGTCGCTGCTCGCGGGCGGTTGAAAATACCAAACGCCACCAATGCAGCAGTCAATCGCTGTCCCGGAGTCCCACAAGGTTAAGCGATTGGGAGCTATACTTTGTATAGCAACCAAGGCCAAGGCCAAGCGATCAGCTACGTATGGGCTGAGAACCGTGTAGCGTGTTTGACGTTTACAGGGACGCCCTGCCTTACACGAGATTTAAAATCCTGAGCCGAAAACAAGAAGAGTTTTGTTAAACCGAGTGTCGTGCACACCGTCCTGCTGATTGTCTGAGGACCCGCTATTTTCTCATGGCACACCGACCCACTTATCACTGCCACCCCCCCCTCCCCCCCCCCCTGTCTATGGTCATACGACTACGGCCATGCATGAAAATGAAGTTCCCCCCCCCCCTCCCCCCCCCCCTGTCTATGGTCATACGACTACGGCCATGCATGAAAATGAAGTTCCCCCCCCCCCTCCCCCCCCCCCTGTCTATGGTCATACGACTACGGCCGTGCACGACATGATGAGTACACCCCCCCCCGCCCCGGCCCGACCTGCTGTGTGTGGTGCTGTGTGTTTCCCGTGTCGCCGCGCAACAGCGACCTCAGCGATTGCGGCTTGACAGAAAGCGACGTCGGTGACCTGCGGGAGTGCTTCGAGGCGACGGGCCAACTGGAGACGATCAAGAAAATGTAAGAACTGGTGCTACGGTGGGGGGGGGGCGGTAGTCTGATTTTCACTACCACGTTTGCTCCACTCGAGCGAGTGTCTCTGTGCCTAACTCAAAACTGGACGCAGGTGTACGTTGTTGTCGTCACAGAGCAGCAAGCATGCCATCCATGGTGGTGGTGAATTATCTCGACAACGTAAAAAATCCAAAGACTTGAAAAACAAAACCGCGAAGAAATATGGTGGTCAGGTCACTCGGCGGAGTGGCTCTCATCCGCTGAAACTAATAATGGACTTAAAAGCGACCCCCCTACCGTACGTAGCACCATTCCAAGGCCACCCTAGAGCCATCCCGTACTCTTGTCTAAGGTGCCTCCAGATGCTTCGTGTGTTTTTACCGCCGCAGGAGGCGTGCTGTGGTATATACCAGGTATAGGGGTACCACCTGCATTTTCTTATAATTTTCCGCAGGAGGCGTGCTATGGTAGTGGTGCCACCTGCATTTTCTGATAAATTTTCGCAGGAGGAGGCGTACTATGGTAGGGGTAGTACCTGCATTTTCTTAAAATTTTCCGCAGGAGGCGTGCTATGGTAGTGGTGCCACCTGCATTTTCTGATAATTTTTCGCAGGAGGAGGCGTACTATGGTAGGGGTAGTACCTGCATTTTCTTAAAATTTTCCGCAGGAGGCGTGCTATGGTAGTGGTGCCACCTGCATTTTCTGATAATTTTTCGCAGGAGGAGGCGTACAATTAATGGTAGGGGTAGTACCTGCATTTTCTTATAATTTTCCGCAGGAGGCGTGCTATGGTAGGGGTGGGGCCTGCATTTTCTGATAAATTTCCGCAGGAGGCGTGCTACGCTATGGGTGGGGGTAGCACCTGAATTTTCTGGTCATTTTCCGCAGGAGGCGGTGCTATGGTAGGAGTGCCACCTGCATTTTCTGATAAATTTCCGTGTGCTACTACTGTAGCTAACGGTAGAGGTACCACCTGCATTTACCTTCGGAAGCTCTCTACTTGGGAGAACAAAAGCCAACAGCAACCGACTTCCGAGAAACAAAACGAAGGTTGAAACCTGTCGAAAGACACACAACCACACGGGCTATACGTGCTACGTATTATTGCAGGCACCTATCGAATAGCCTCGAAAACTATTCCCGGGGACGATAATAAATAGGGCCTGCGGTACACACAAGCAATATATGTATACACGTACGTAAATGTATATAATATTACCAGGTATATATTTCCCTATCTTTACGAAGTAACAATATTTATTTGGTTATATTTACTATTAATACGAGTATGGTCCCCTGTAATACACAACGGATCCCGAGATATTGGGTAGTTTTGAGAGTTGCAATGGTTTTTTGAGGAGCTCAAGTCGGTGACAAAATAGTTGGGCAGAAATGCAACCCTAAGAGCTTTCGTAGCAGCACGCCTCCCAAGAGCTGTGCTGTCCCACCCTGGTTTGGACCGAAAATCGAATAGAGTACGAGCGTTAACCAAGTGCCTCCGAAGGAGAGGGGGGGGGGGCGGGGTGAACTACTACAGTAAAAGTCATGAATGGACGTAACCGCCGTATGACCATAGACGCTCTCACCCGTTCAACCCCGGGACAGAGCACGTCGGGTTCGCACCGCGACCAGACCAGGTACTGCTGTAGGCGTTGATTGCACCAAGCGCGAAGCGAACCGTGAGATGTTAGGCGAGAGAGTTGCATGAAGGGTGAAACATGCACCCATCCCACTAAGAACCCTTTTGTCAGCCGGACTTCGGCACCTTGTTGTGCGCACTTTCTTCCACGTGGACGAAAGTTTACTCTATAAATTTTGTGGCGTGACCACTTCCAAATACATCAAGTTGTTTATCCCGATACACGTGTTTGCAATTCTCAAGGGCTCATTGTTAATGTTGGAATGTGGCCGACTATGATGATAGTCGAGAGGTAAGCGTTTGGATTGCTGTGAGGCAAGTCCGTTTGCGAGCTTCGCTCAGAAGAAAGACATCGATGATGTTGAAATGGCGCTTTCAGGCCGATTAAGAAAAAGGAAGAAAGGAGAGAAGAGAGAGTGTGAGAGGATGGGGGTGCCACCATCAGTCAGCTCTTGGCGAGACGCACGCCCTACGGCTAATCCCGGGCCATTTTACTGCCCGAGCTACATCAACGTTCCAGTATCGATACTTAGCAGCGTTCCCAGCATCGATACAGATGGTGCTTGCTCGAGATCGTTCTTGATTCGTACTCGTGATCGTTCTCGGTACGTGCTCGTGAGCGTTACTTATTGCTATTGCGCCGAACTACGACGAACGACTACCAGGAGAATTTTCTTGGAGCGTTCTTTTTACGTGTATTTTGAGTACCAAGCAATACCACTCCTATATCCAGTATATCCTGTTGTGGTACGTACGTGGATAGATCGTGCTACTGCGCTCTGACTTATAGACGACTATGTTACCGATCAGCGACTCGGTAGGCTACTGGCTACTGCTG
>MEHQ01003498.1:0-67359 GCA_008828725.1 Saccharina japonica
ACAGGTGCAGGAGCTATTGTTGGCCTTAACGCCGAGGCTCCAGGACCCGGAGAGTCTCCGCGGGCTGCTGGAGATGCACCTCGAGTCCAAGCAAATCGACGCTCTGCAGGTGACTACTCGTATGCGATAACCACACCAACAGTAGAAAAATGTCAGTCGCCATTCCAGTCAGGTATATCAGGTAGAGCCAAAACGTTGGGAGCAAAGGTTGGATTCCACACCCTTTTTTTGATCGTTTTTATTTGATGACTCCATTAAAGCGCGGTCACCTCGTGCAAGCAGCTCCTTCCTGCAAAAAAAACGATAAAAGAAAGAGAAAAAGACGAAAAGCGAGCTATAGTACAGGACACCTAATAACAAACAGGCTATTAAGAAAGCCAGGCTGATAGTTAGAGTAGAATAACAAGAAATTATGGAGTCGTTATCTTGAAAACAGTGTAGAGAGCACCCTCTCTCGAATAATAAATCCAACCTGGACCAGATTTCCTGTTTCTTATTACGTAGGTGTCCTGTACTGCCTATACGCAAGTCTCATTTTCGCTCACGAGTTGCAAGTCGAGATCACTAAGCAGGAATCGATGATCTGTCCGAGGTGTGGAAAGTGTGTGCTTAACGTTCAGAACTGAAAAAAAAAATATCCCACACTAATTCCAAGTAAATTGTCTCCAAATGTGTGGGACCAGTTCTCAACCCATTAAGAACTGAAAAAACTTATCCCGCACCAATCCCAAGTGGTTTGTCCCCAAAAACGGGATAAGGGGTTAAGGGGTTAACCCATTCAGAACTGAAAAAAATGCCCCACACTTATTCCAAGTACTTTGTCCCCAAATTCGTGGGACCAGTTCTTAACGCTTTTAGAACTGCAGTCCCGTTTTGGGGAAGTGATTTGTCCCCAAAACGGGACTCCAGTCCTATAAGGGTTAACCCATTCAGAACTGACTTTTTTTATCCCGCACTAATAGTAAGTAGTTTGTCCCCAAAAACGGGATAAGGGGTTAAGGGGGTAATGTGAGGGAGCTAGGTATAAGAGGACAGGGTATCCCTAGCCAGGTCAGCCTATGGAACGGGTACTCGTTGGTACTCACGTGTGTTGTTTGCGTAGAGATAGAAGAAGAGCAGGTTTATTCCGTTTTCGCGTGATGAACGACTGAGAAGGCAGGTGAGATGGCTAAAAGCCATCGGGAACCATCCCTGGTTCCCACCTAAGATACCGCCTTCCAAGTACTACCAATACGATTATTATACCTGATACCAGGTATTTGCCAGGCGTTTCCACATCATGCCAGCAGTACCATAACATTAACCCATTCAGAACTGAAAAAAATGCCCCACACTTATTCCAAGTACTTTGTCCCCAAATTCGTGGGACCAGTTCTTAACCCTTTTAGGACTGCAGTCCCGTTTTGGGGACAAACCAGTCGAATTCTAAGTGATTTGTCCCCAAAACGGGACTCCAGTCCTAGAAAGGTTAACCCATTCAGAACTGACTTTTTTTATCCAACACTAATAGTAAGTAGTTTGTCCCCAAAAACGGGGGGGACCGGTTCTCAAGGGGTTAACCCATTCAGAACCGAAAAAAATGCCCCACACTTATTCCAAGTACTTTGTCCCCAATTTCGTAGGGGACCAGTTCTTAACCCATTCAGAACTGACTTTTTTTATCCCCACGCGAATAGTAAGTAGTTTGTCCCCAAAAACGGGGGACCAGTTCTCAAGGGGGTTAACCCATTCAGAACCGAAAAAAATGCCCCACACTTATTCCAAGTACTTTGTCCCCAATTTCGTAGGGGACCAGTTCTTAACCCATTCAGAACTGACTTTTTTTATCCCCACACGAATAGTAAGTAGTTTGTCCCCAAAAACGGGGGACCAGTTCTCAAGGGGGTTAACCCATTCAGAACTGAAAAAAATGCCCCACACTTATTCCAAGTCCTTTGTCCCCAAAACGGGACTCCAGTCCTATAAGGGTAAACCCATTCAGAACTGACTTTTTTTATCCCACACTAATAGTGAGTAGTTTGTCCCCAAAAACGGGGGACCAGTTCTCAAGGGGGTTAACCCATTCAGAACTGAAAAAAATGCCCCACACTTATTCCAAGTAGTTTGTCCCCAATTTCGTAGGGGACCAGTTCTTAACCCATTCAGAACTGACTTTTTTATCCCCACACGAATAGTGAGTAGTTTGTCCCCAAAAACGGGGGACCAGTTCTTAACCCATTCAGAACTGAAAAAATGCCCCACACTTATTCCAAGTACTTTGTCCCCAAATTCGTGGAACCAGTTCTTAACCCATTCAGAACTGAAAAATGTATCCCACACTAATCCCAAGTGGTTTGTCCCCAAAATGGTGGGACCAGTTCTCAAGGGGTTAGTTAGGGCCCGTTTTAACGAAGAAGAAAAAAATCAATTTGGAAAAAATATATGTTCAAATCCGCTTTTCATTGGTCAACACACGCACCAGCATCAAAGATTAGGATCTTGGGGCATACTATTTGGTGCTGGTGCGTGTGTTGACCAATGAAAAGCTTGGTGTGCCACCTGGTCGTTGTGCTTGAAAAGGCTCTGCTATTTTCAGTGCGGACACATCAAAGGGATTTGAATTTTGTTCACGAACTACCTGGCCTAGCGAACGACCGCTGTCCAGTTGCAAGCAACAGCCCTGTCTGTTCGCGTGTTCTACCAGTTTACCAGCACCGTTCCGTGCGGTATCCACTTGGCATTCCCACAAGCGCGACCAATGTCCGCTGTTCCTGCGAGTGAGCTACGTACTACGTGCTCAGCCAAATAATATGAACCATAACGCCGAATTATCTCTATAACAACAAACTGCAGATTATCCTTATGTCGGTTCCCGATCCCGAATAATCTTTTCCTTCATTTTTTCCAAATTGAATTTATTTCATACTCGTTAATTCGGGCCCTTAAGGGGTTAAGGACTGTGTCCACCGCAGCGCACCGCACCGCATCGCACGGCACGGCACCGCTCTTTTCACCGACACGCGCTTTTTTTTTTTTCTTTTTTTTTTCTTCTTCTTTTTCTTCCGCCCCCAAAAAAGCGTACGCTGGGGCACACGTTTTCCGCCTTCACCACTTGCGCGGGCGGACACTACAACCTGGACCTCAGCAGGGAGTTCGACAGAGAAGCGGCGATGCGGCTTTCGGAGTGGAGCCATCTCGACCAAATGTGCCTCAGGTGAACATAAATATAAATCGGACACTTCTCACTGCTGTGACTTTTTCCTTTTACTGGGTGGGTTATGTCAGAGGTCCTAACTGAGGTATGCCAGGAAAAAACAAAATATTGTCTTACCACCCCCCCTCTCCCCCCGTCTCCGAAGGGATGCGTGGTCAATGGTCAAATGACTGAGGCAAGCAACAAATGAGTACGCCCCCTCCCCTCCCCCCCCCTTTATAAATATATGCTATATTTATAGGTTGCGCTGATCGTTGGTCGGTTGTTGGTTTGAGTCTTCAGTATGACAGTTCACGAGTCAGTTTTGGTGTCGGTTCGGGCCTATTAACCTTTGAGGTCTACACCGCATTTGTCTTTTGGACCTGGGGTGGTAGGAGCTCACATGTACTCCTGAGGGGGACTCCTCGTTGCCCCTACCCTGGTGCGGACGACTAATAATAAATGGAGTTGAAGCCAACATCGCCACAGTCGAATAGCTCCGCGCAACAGCCACTATGCGGAGTCTCGGCGAGCCCTCATGGGGGCTAGCGGTGGCGTGACCTTCGAGCTCAAGTATTAATCAGGGCCTTGCTTTCGCGAGCTGAGAAGACCACGGGGAATGATGCTCACGATTCGACACGAACAAGAATGCGAAGCGGCAGAGGAGGTCCGGTGGCGAAGCAACAGCTAACCATCGCTGTGGTGCAGCAGGATGGATGCTTATACCACCATCTCGGACCGTTCGATGGTGGACTGTGGGAACGCCGGAGGGGAATCCCATAGGTGTAGTCGGGTCTTTCAACAACGCACGGCGTTGGTTACCGCGGTGTTTTGGGGACTTGATGGCTTCCTCCTGCTTATACAGCAGCGCAGCAGCGTGCAGCGTTGTTTTAATGTGGACGAAAATGCAAGCGCAAGGAGACCAGTAGGGTATGAGTCCGCAGTCGATGGTCGTAGAGTCGGACGTCGTCAACTACTGCTGCTGTATGTGTGACAGCAGTACGTAAAAGGCTACGGCACGTAGCAAGGCTTGTAGCAGCAGCTTACGTTCCTACGTATTGGTGGGAGTATAACGCTTACGACCGCTGTGGAGGGGACGGAGTCGCAGCAGCTAAAAGCCCTACTGGGCCGTACAGTCGTAGGCACCCCCTTCGTGTGTGGCGGAGATGGGGGATTTCAGAAGTCGTGCGACATGTTTTATGCCGTACGCGCTCCGACTTCAAGAGTTGGTTGTGACGAAGCAGGTGTCGTGGGTAATCGCAAACCGAGGGGAAGCCAGTGTCTGCTAGAGATTACCGTGAACAACAAGTTCGTCACGGCACCACGCCAGCCGTTGTTCCGCACATATACCCTGGTCGGGCCGTCTGTTTTGGATGGCGGGCCAAAGTCGCGCCGCCGCATATAGAGGCCGCGTGCATTCTGCCTGCTGGAAACATCCAGCCGGATGCAGGAACTGGACGTGCGGTAATCGTGGGCTGTCTGCAAAGGCCAGCTTACCAAATAACGATGGGGTTTTCGTTCCGGGTGGCATAATCGAGCGGATGCCGCACGCACTCGCATGATAAGCAGCGCAACAGCAGCAGCGGGGGAGGTCACGGAGAGAGCAGATCTGGGTGTTTCGTCATGCCGGAGCTTCATGAAGGGTCGGCACATCGCGCCGGGCGTTGGGTACAGGTCTGGTCCAGTTGTGGGGATTTTCGCTAGAAATGATTTGTTTTTACGATGAATACACCAAGTCGATCGAAAATTATTTTTTGGTCGATGAATTGGCGTATTACGTACGCCTGTTTCTCCTGGTAGAATTTTGACACTGTATTTTCATGTTCAAATCAAACAGTTTAAAATCCGGAAAAACTTTGTAGTATTTTTCTGCGTATAGGACATGCGACCAGAAGGGACTGGTAGACTGAAATGCATATGTTTAATTAGTTGCGCAGAAAAATGGTATGTTTTGGTTTCGCGGCGAAGGGTGGAGAAGCCGTGAGATGGTAGGTTTTGTATCGTCTCAAGATTCGTTGCTGCGTGATGTACGTAACCCGGTTTTTCGGCTTGTAATTTTGTAATGTAGTTATCATATGGTTCAATCAGAACAGTCTTTGTACCGTACTCTGGAAACTTCGTTAGTGATTTTTACTTTAGCGGTAAGGCAGAACCGAGATCCAACCCCACGACAGCGAACGAACACATTACCGCTAAAAATAAGGTTCACACGTATGTGCATCTGAGGAGGTGTAACTGATATGGGTATGTAACTAAAGTATCTTATAGGCCAATCAGGCAAATTATGTGATCATGACTATGAGGTGTATTAGACATTATTCTGATTGATTATCCCATGATAGCAGTTCATCAATCAAGCGTGTTACTTCAAGTCATTTATATTTTAGTGTCGACCCATCCAGGGCAGAGATTGCTTGTACAGGGCTATACAGTTGTCCACGGGACGTCGGTTTCATGAATTGACGGGAGAATTGTCGGAGTGTCTGTCCGTCATGAGTAGCGTTGAGATTGGCTCAGCGAGTACGATATAAACAACTCCATGGATTTGGTAATTCGCATACCCAGTAAACCACCTGAAAACCCTCTCTTGGATCCGAACCAGAGAACAACCTACATCCATGCTCGCACATGTCCCAAATACGTCTATCGAGTATGGACAGTTGATACAAGGTCAACTACTCAAAACAAGAAGCGCGTAGGCTTCGATTGGTAAGCCTATAACGGATCCCAAATTCTATTAGGTCTTGCACGCTACCTTATCCGAACCCGCATAAGTCAGGTATCCCAGTTTTCAACCTCTCGGATAAATGAGGAGACTAAGACTCGGCAATAAGAACAGGACTCATACCTCCCCAATGACTCTTCCCGTTTAATCATTACCAAAATAACAACTAGGTTATTTGCGCACGAAGTGTGAAATAGCTCATCGTTTCAGATGCAATCTTGTCTGGAAATTCAAAGGGGAATGCGATGATTTGTACACAAAGTTTTGGTTTGCAGCATTGCAATGAAAACGTTGGTGGCCTTGTGGTACACGGTCAGATAAATTCTTCTGTAGCTTGGGAGGATTTAAGGGCTACTTTTAGCGTTTGTAGTGAATACACTATGGTGCCGGTAGAAGAAATATTTGCTATATCGCTTTACCGTTATTTGATTTTGGGTGAATCTATTACGGTAGTAGGGACAACAGGGGTTTTTGTCCGGGGAACCTTCGCGATCTCTGGCATTATATGTCTTCGCCTATAGTTGTTTACCTATCTTATGCGCAGCCCTGCGTTGTAGCTCCTTTCCATATTTGCTGATTAGCAAATAGTGTTGTGAGTGGGAGTGTGAAGAGGTTTTTCGCTCATTGAGGAGAGTTTCCTCTTAAGGGCATTGTTTGGCTCGCTTTTAGGTGATGACGAGTAATGAGACCTCTGTTCCTATCTCGTTTACGTCGCCTTCAGTCCATACGCTGACACTCGCACTGTCTGTTGATGACACATACCGATCCCCCAGCAGAAAGGAGAGGTGTGTTAGTTGTTGCGAGTAACTCACGCTTTCCGTATAGTACAGAGATTACGAGTCAGATGTTTAAAAGGCAATTGTCTGGTCTTACCATCCGGGCATTAACCTTTTGAGGTTTACACGCATTGTTGTGTCCTATTGGACCTGTGGGGTGTTTTTGATAAGCTCCTTGGTACTCCTCGAGGGCACTCCTTCGTTGCCCTACCCTCGTCGGGACGACTTAATTAATCTACAATCGTAACTTTGAAAGCCTAACACGCCCACACGGGGAGTACTGCACATCGATGTTGGCTTAAGCGACAGCTGCTAAGAACACGCCCACTCGCTTGCGTGAGCTAGACAACCAGTCGGTGCCGTTTTTTGTTATTTTTGGTTATTGTCGCGCGACACAAAAGCTGCGCCGGTCGAGTAGATCATTTTGTCCGGGGTGGAAGAACCTTTTGTCGCACCAAGGGGACATGGGTCGTATCACGTTTAGTGTTAATATTGGTAAGGGTCCCGAGGCAGTTACATAGTGCTCCCATTGCTGTCTCAGGAAGGGTTCACACCAGAAATTAAATTAACTCATTGAAGCTGTCATCCATAAGCAAGCCCGCCTCACAAGTGGCTCTTAGTAGGATGCAGCTCGCTCTTCGTGCCACTCGCCGAACACCTCACGTTTCGCTTCGCGCTTGGTGCTAGCAATGTCTGCCTGGTCGTCGGTGAAAAAAACCCCGACATGCCCCGTCCCGGCATTGTAGGGATGCGAGGGTCTATGGTCATACGACTACGGCCATGATTGAATATCGAGTACGGTAGCCCCCCTACCCCCCCCGTGAACAGCCTCACGTATACTTGAACTATTCATAGTACGGGAAACCCGAGTATATAAGACCCACGGTAAGCACAAAAGCCTATATATGTACCTGTTTTTACTAGCAATATTTGGTCCTATTTACTAGTGCTTACTATGGTCTCCCGTAATAGTAGCGTTTTTTTGGGGGGGGGAATTTTTTTTTTTGGACTGCCTGCAAAACCCGAAGCTTGCAGAGCAAAAAGCGAGGCTGTGCTGCAGGTGTATCGTGTCCCTCGTCTGTAAAAAAATACTTAATCCACACCTCGTACATATAGATCAAGCAATCAATTAATTGATTTCATCCACCCTTTTCTATGTACGTATCGTTGTGTACAACGCCTCCTCCGTGATGATTTGTTTGCCAGCTTGCGCCCCCCAATCTGTTCGTTTTCTTACTCTTAGTGTACGTGTCCCGTACCGCTGTTTTCCTACGATAAATAATAGGCACGGTGACTGCGTGTGCTGGATGTCATTATTACTACTATTCCCTTTGCCATCTGACAATTTGCAGCTCTTGTTGTTTCAAATCGTACCATCCACATATAGTTATCAATCATCACACCCGAATACCTGACAAATTTATATCAAAAGTCCAATAATGCAGTCCCCCTTATTAATGAATGCCTTTGCCGACTCCTACCAACCGACGTTTCACCAATCAATCAGAGCAGAAAGGGTGACATGTACTTGTGCCTTTCAATCAAATCTAACCAACTTTTTTTTATAATGAAGCGAACGCCGCAACTATAATCGAACCGTGTCGTAGTCGTACAGCAGCTAATGCCAATCATACAGGCTACGATAGAACCCTGGAGCGGCCCGACTCCAGTCCCCAGTGCGCATATGAGATGCTCTCTCTCGTTTAGTGTCCCTGCTTAGTTTGCGGCACCGTGCTGACATAGAGGCACCTTGCTTTCGACCTGGAATCAGATTCATTGAAGATGGGGGGCGTCACGATTGGTGCTGTCGACAAAAAAGGGCTGTAGGATATAGACCACTACTGTTTTTGAATCGCCTTTTTAACGCTTGGTGAATTCCACACCTCTTCCCCGCTGTTTGGTCCAAAAACGAAGCACAACTCAACAGGTTTTTACGACATACAGCGTATCAGGCGGAACTAAGATTGCAACTGAAAAGAAAAACGCTAGAAGGAAGAAACCACGAAATTAAATATAAACAACAACAACAACAACAGCAACAACGACGACAACGACAACGACAACGGCAACAACAAAACAAACCGCCAAAAACAAACCACAAAAACAAACCACAAAAACCGAATACAGCTCGAAAAGTCTAAAACAAATTACATACCAAACGAACAATCGTCAGGGCTTTGAGCGGCTGGACGGCGGAGTCAGGCGGCACCTCCCAGAAAGGAAAGTGGAGCAACTTCAGAAACGAACGCTACCGCAAACGGCCGTTCCAAAGGTGAGGTATGATGTATACAAGGTTCCAAGGTCAGGTTCTGTAGGGTTTGTGGATTTAGGGTCAGGGTATGGGTGTCTTACAGAACTTACAGAAGTTCCGGGTTAGGGTATAAAACCCTTACAGAACTCACAGAAGTTCCGGGTATTGTGGCCCGGGCATACAGAACTCACAGAAGTTCCGGGCAGGTACAAACACGTTGTACCGGTACCCCGGGTATTGTGAAACGGGGAGTACAGAA
Organism: Saccharina japonica; assembly: GCA_008828725.1. NCBI lineage: Eukaryota > Phaeophyceae > Laminariales > Laminariaceae > Saccharina > Saccharina japonica. The sequence goes on from MEHQ01003498.1 coordinate 9,184, forward strand.
CTTACAGAAGTTCTCTGTAGGGTATGAAGGTCGTACAGAACTTACAGAAGTTCCGGGGTAGGGTATAAAACCCTTACAGAACTCACAGAAGTTCCGGGTATTGTGGCACGGGCGTACAGAACTCACAGAAGTTCCGGGCAGGTACAAACACGTTGTACCGGTACCCCGGGTATTGTGAAACGGGGAGTACAGAACTTACAGAAGTTCCGGGTACGGGTATAAAACCCTTACAGAACTCACAGAAGTTCCGGGTATTGTGGCACGGGCGTACAGAACTCACAGAAGTTCCGGGCAGGTACAAACACGTTGTACCGGTACCCCGGGTATTGTGAAACGGGGAGTACAGAACTTACAGAAGTTCTCTGTAGGGTATGAAGGTCGTACAGAACTTACAGAAGTTCCGGGTACGGGTATAAAACCCTTACAGAACTCACAGAAGTTCCGGGTATTGTGGCACGGGCGTACAGAACTCACAGAAGTTCCAGGCAGGTATAAACACGTTGTACCGGTACCCCGGGTATTGTGAAACGGGGAGTACAGAACTTACAGAAGTTCCGTGTAGGGTATGAAGGTCGTACAGAACTTACAGAAGTTCCGGGTACGGGTATAAAACCCTTACAGAACTCACAGAAGTTCCGGGTATTGTGGCACGGGCGTACAGAACTCACAGAAGTTCCAGGCAGGTATAAACACGTTGTACCGGTACCCCGGGTATTGTGGCTCGGTCGCACAGAACTTACAGAAGTTCCGGGTACGGGTATGAAGGTCGCACAGAACTCACAGAAATTCCGGGTATTGTGACACGGGCGTACAGAACTTACAGAAGTTCCGGGTATTTATTGTGGAACGGGCGTACAGAACTCACAGAAGCTCCGATTGTGGCCCGGTCGTACAGAACTCACAGAAGTTCCGATTGTGGCCCGGGCGTACAGAACTCACAGAAGTTCCGATTGAGGCACGGGCGTACAGAACTTACAGAAGTTCCGGTGATACCCTGGTAAATACCCACCTCAAGGGGGCGAAAAAACTGCAAATGTACACCTCAAAAAATATACATAAAATGCATTTCGAAATACTGCGATTGGTGTACTTCAAACATGACACACTATACCGGTACTAACGCGTATATACCATGCACCATTGTAGCTAATTTCTGTTATAGCTGTCTTTCACGATTTTCACGGTAAGGACCGTTCCAACTTCATGGGAATGACTTCCGCGGTCATAAATTTACCCCCCAAATCAAAATCCACGTACTTGTGTGCTCGGTCCATGTATGGTTGTGATCGAGGTGGGTTGTACAATGTAATTTCATTTCGTAATTTCGTTTTTGGTGTGTGTCACTGATGAGACATGACGTCAGAATGCATAACATCACTCCTCAAAAGATGTTAGGACACGGCACTTTCACCCCTTGACTGACGGCAATTTTTCATTTTTTATCCTTGACTGACGCCAAAATACTAGGTTTTAGTGTGGAACACTCGAATCAACACCCTTGACCGATGCCCATTTTCCCTCGACTGACCGTCTCCTGACATCCTCAACGATACCTTAATCTGTACCGGCACACAGGGTATTGTGCCGAGGGAATACCCTTACCCGGGGTATTGTGCCCAAGGTGTTACAGAACTTACAGAAGTTCCGGGTACGGGTATGGATGTCTTACAGAACTTACAGAAGTTCCGGGTTAGGGTATAAAACCCTTACAGAACTCACAGAAGTTCCGGGTATTGTGGCACGGGCGTACAGAACTCACAGAAGTTCCGGGCAGGTATAAACACGTTGTACCGGTACCCCGGGTAGTGTGAAACGGGGAGTACAGAACTTACAGAAGTTCTCTGTAGGGTATGAAGGTCGTACAGAACTTACAGAAGTTCCGGGTACGGGTATAAAACCCTTACAGAACTCACAGAAGTTCTCTGTAGGGTATTTCCCGGGTAAATACCCCGGGTATGGTTCTGTAGGTACCCTACAGAACCTGACCTTGCAAGGTTCCCCTTCGGTATTTTAATGGTTGGCTTGGAATCCCCGGGGGTGTCGTAAGCTGACAAATGGCGAACACGACAGGCGTTCGTTCCATGTACCAGCTACTCGTATACTTCGTATACGTAGCCACCGGGCAAGCATGAGGAACATAAGAAAAGCTCTCGAAAGCTACAAAAAAAGAGGTAAGCCACCGGGCAAGTAACCGGCAAGTAACGCCGACCAGCCCAAACGAGTTTATAGTTACTGTAGTTCTACGTCGTATTATGAACTTTCGCGGCCAGCCGTTGCGTTCGTCGCCACCTCTCGCTCTGTAGCACTGTGCTACGTAAGAAGTATTCACTGACGGAAAACGGTGAGCTCCGACGGCACTGCATGCAGTAGTACGTAGTGATGGCGCTGCAGCAGTGAAGCTTGCAGTAGTTGGCAGCAGTACGTAGAGCATGCCGGAGGAGTAACGGCGCCGCGAGCAGCAGTTAGTAGGAGCAATACGTAGCAGCTATTAATAGCGCTGAGCAGTGGTTCGGGTGTTTAAATATATACAGAAACACAGAGTGCATGTATATGTCAGAGCAGAGGCAGGCGTCGAAGCTGCCCGTACTGGCGGTTTCGTATCCAAAAAAGCGAACCGCCATACAATACATTACATACCAAAATAGAGAACTAACCATAAACTCGTTTAGGGCTGATCGGTGTTACTTACCGGGTTACTTGCCCGGTGGCTACGCACTTACTTTTTCTTTACCTTTTCAAGCCTTTTTTATGTTATTTGTTCTTGCCTGGTGGCCAACGTACAAGTACGTATATTGCATACCAGGTATCTGGTACTCGTATAATACCATACGAGGAACGAACGCTTGCTGTGTTTCTCCCTTGGTAGGCAGCTTGCGACATCCTTCGGCATTTCAAGTCGGCCACAATAATCCCGAAGGGGAACCTTGTATCCTATGCATGTACACACGTATGTGCGTGTTGACTCATTGTTGCATTCAACTTTTCCTGACAAGCTCTACAGTACGTACGCGAAATCGTGCAGCCCTGGGCATCCATTACGGGGGGGTATTGGAAGTGGTAATCAGAATCCCCCAATGTTTCCACACCATATTTGGTTCTGATTACTACACTATGCTCTTCCGTGATAGGATTAAACAGGAAAGTTGACCCCACTCGAGCTGGTTGATGTGCTTCTTGCCTATAGCTGCAGGAAACAACAATTGATTCTCCAACATTTGTTTTCCCATTCCGTGTGTTGTATTTGCTTTACGTCTCCAGCTACTTCCCTCTCTCTCGTAACTCAGAAGATCCGGGGTCACATATCGGGCACCTTCTCCCCCGTCCCCACCACGTACGGTGCATGCCTTACGTTCGTGGCTACAGCAGTGCATATAACTTCAGTATACGAGCTTAAGCTTCAGAGTTTTTCATTCGCCCTGCAAATCTCAGCCTGACCCTTTTTAGTGCTGGTTTCTTTAATAGGTGCCCTGTACCAGGTATGGATGATGCAAACAAAACAAAAAACGATGACGGTATCCAGGCACCCCCTGGCCGCCCCGGGAGTGTTTTTACGCATTCTCCTCTCCCCTCTCCCCCCAAATGCCTCCTGCAGCATCTTTATATTTGCAGTTATCTTGTTTCGCCTTACAATACAGGACACCTATTGATAATAAGAAACAGGAAATCTGGTCCAGGCTGGATTTCTTATTCGAGAGAGGGCGTTTTCTACACTAATTTCAATATAACGAATCCCGAAATTCTTGTTTTCCTCTTAAATCTCAGCCTGGCTTTCTTATCAGCCTGTATCTTATTAGGTGTCCTGTACTGTAGAACTACGTCTATTCACAAGCTGCTTATATTTATGCGCAGACTATTACTAGTGTATATACGCGAATACTAGCGGTATACTGGTAGGTGTTTGATCATGCATGCCCATTACGGCAGGGGGGAGTGTGTTTTTTCCAAGGCTGTTCACGGGTTGGAACCCCACCCGCAGATCGGGCTAAGGAGGTCTTCAAAAACTCACAGGTCGGGTCGGGTCGGGTCGGGTCGGGTCGGGTCGGGTCGGGTCGGTCGGGTCGGGTCGGGTCGGTGGCCGTCGCGGCGGGTCGGGGTCGGTCGGGTCGGGTCGGGTCGGGTCGGTGGTCGCGGGTCGGGTCGGTCGGGTCGGGTAGGTCGGGGTCGGGTCGGGTCGGCGGGTCGGGTTCGGGTCGGCGCGGGATCGGGTCGGGTCGGTCGGGTCGGGTCGGTCGGGTCGGGTCCGGGCCGGGTCGGGTCGGAGCTGGCCGGGCCAGGAGGTGTTCGAAATCTCACGGGTTGGGTCGGGTCGGGTCGAGTCGGGTTAGGTAATCCCATCCGACCAGACCCCATCCGACCCGATCCGCAAATTTTGATCCAACCCGTGAACATCCCTTGCTTTTTCTGTTTCATCTACGCACGGTCACTCAACTTGACCCTCTTTGGTCACTTTCGAGCATGTCAGCCTACATGCGATACCCGGTTATATAGCAGTCTCTCGAGCGCGCTGTCTTTCCGACGTTTTTTTCTGGTTCCAAGCGCGCGGTGGTCGCTATTCTCGGCTGGTATGCGGATCGCCCCTTACGATACGATACGCAGCCTTGCCTTTTGCGAAAACACGAACATGCCCGTTCATCGCAGGGACAAAGAAGCGACAAGAGCAAATGTTTTACCCGTCATTCCTATTCGGCCTGTTTTTGAATCGCCTCGCTACTTCTTATTTTTCGGCCTCATTTTTCGCATTTCAAGGCGATACAAATAGGAACTGTAGTGCTTTGCCAGTGAGATTCGTTGCCGTGCTGTTCCCCAGGTGTTAAACTTAAGTTTTTATGGGAAGCATGGATTTTTCTGGGACTTTTTCGAACCTAAAAAAAGTGGGAATGCGGCTAAAAATAGAGGCTCATATGGATATACTACTCTGTCTCGAACTATAAGGACCGTTTGTATGTCAATATAGCATACGTGTAATAGAATGGGCTTGGAAGGCCGGTAATAACCTCAATATAGGTAATTGACCCGTTTTCGTATTACTTGGATGGCATTCGTATTCGGGATATTTATAAGAACGGAAGGGCCATGAGACCCTTCCGAGCCAGATGCTATCGGACTCTGGGGTAATACCGAAGCTGCTTCTCTTCTACGCTTGATTCTGCGAGAAAGTGAGTAACACCAAGGATGCTTAATAGACAAACCTGCAAGGGGACACTCTGTGTCTCACCCGGTCTTGTTACATCCAAACGTTCCTTATATTTCGGTTCATATTGGTATGTGTTGTACGGAAAAGGACACACGCGAGAGATGCACAGATACATTGAACGGCAAGTTCATTAAACAAAAGCAAAACTATCACAAAAGTCAGACCATGCTTCCGATCTATCTTATCATACCCTTCGTTGCCTCACCACACACCCCTTGCACTCCTGATATTTTGTGATCGCGCGCCCGCCGCCTGGCCGCTGTCTGACGACGCGCGTAGAGGCCTCACGGAGAGCTTCTTCAAGATGGGCTTGACGGACCGGGTGCCTGGCGTGCTGGAGTTCGACTTTGTTTCCGTGGCCAGGCCGCCCACCGACGCTCTCTCGCTCACGGAAGCGCAGTTCGATCGGTACGTAGTAAGTAAAAGACGCGTGCTACGATAGACGTAGGTATACCTTTTTTTGGCAGAAATATTTTTCTGAATGACGGTGGGGGGGGGGCTCCTTAACCCATTCAGAACTGAAACAAATATCCCGCACTAATTTCAAGTACTTTGTCCCCCAAAATACGTGGGACCAGACCAGTTCTTAAGGGGTGAAACCCAAAAATCGTCGGAATTTCGGTCTTTGGTGCTGCAATCATTTTCGGCTTATAGTTAGGCCATGGAAATGTTTCATCGGGTACGTACGTAGCGCTTTTGTTTCCCTCCCACATCAGTTTTTTTTGGGTGAGGGTATCGTAGAGCTCATCAAAGGACCAATCACCCTCAGAAGGCAAATCCTTATCATGGTGCACCTCTACCGTAGCATGCCATGGACACAACCAACAACTTGGGGGGCGGGGGGCTGGTGGTGGTGGTGGCGGCGTTGGCGTGAACACCGTTCTTAACGTTGTGGGTCGGCCGTTCTGTTGACCGTGGCGGCGGGAGATGCGGCCATTTGCCATTTGTGCGCTCTCGGCGTTGAGACGGCCCTTCCCGCGCCACCGATATCCCCGCTTTCCCACCGCGTTTTATCCTGACGGTTAACCGGCACAATACTTAGGCATGCGGCGTGGTTTGGTCTTTGGAAGCACCACAGGAGGTGTTTTAACCCCCCCCCCCGGCGCGCCTTGCCCTCTTTCAATCCTGGCCGTCAACCTGTACGAAAAATCGGCATGCGATGATGTGTACTACATAGTAACACACACTGAAGCAAGGCACGTCAACCGGCCTCTGTCATGTCGTTTGGACTTTAAAGTATACGAGGCATATCGTGTACATGCGTGCAGCACCTCTGTTGAATGTGCATGAAAAAAGACCCCGTCCCGCCTCTGCCCCGCCCCTTCTCCCCTCCTCGACCGCCCCTCCCCGCCCTTGCTCCACCCTGTCCTGTGTCGTACGGTCCCGTCCCGTCTAACCCCGCCCGGCTCCACTTCGACCCACCCCACCCCGCTGTACCCTGCATGGAAAGGTTTATAATCGAATGCGGATTGGCTCGCCTGGTTCCTCGGCGACCCCCTCCAAGACTCTCGCCCTCAGCGCTAACCGCAGGTGGAGCCGAACCCGGCCCCGACCCCGGTGGCACCACCGCCGCCAGTGCGGGTGTGGGTGAGAGTGCGGGTGCTGTTGGGGCCGCGTTCGGCGGAGGTTTAGCATCGCGCGGTGGAGACGGAGATGGAAGCGGTGGCGGCAACAGCGGCGGCGGCGACGGCGGCGGCGGAGGAGGGGGCAGCCCTAAGAAAGGAGGGGGGCTCGGCGTGCACCGTGTGGCGACGACGATGTCGTTCGGAGACATTGTTCGTCTGAAGCAGGTAGGTGCCGAAGGGAGCTTGGGGGAGAATGTCGGCGGGTGGGTGGGTGGGTGGGTGGGTGAGTGGGTGAGTGGGTGAGTGGGTGGGTGGGTGCGTGGGCGGGCGGTCAGTCGGGCGGTAAACAAATATGACAGACTGCGAGAATCGAACTCACGACCCAGCCTTGGTGGTTGTATGGCATTAGTCACTAGCCTACTGGCTACTAACAGCCTACTGTACTGACTCAGTAGACTATTGTTAGTAAGGTTTTCCCTTTTAACCAACAGGTACCTTCCACGCGTTTTCCTCGTGCCTTTTCGTGTTTGGCTGCAGTAGGGGGTGATATTGTTGTTGCATCCCTCAGGACGGAAAATTAAGTGATCGTCTGAGTATCGACATAAATACACAAAAAAATCACGAAATATCTAGCCCGGCGAGCGACCGCTCTCCAGCTGCAAGCAACAGCCCCATCTGTTCGCATGTTCTAGCAGTCTACCAGCACCGTTCCGTACGGCATCCACTTGGTATTTCCACAAGCGCGATCAACCAAACAGTGCCAGTTGCTGCTGTCAAAGTGAGCTACGTACGTACTCAGCCAAAGAATAAGAGCCGCAACGCCGAATTCTCTTTACGGCAACAAACTGCACATTATTATCATATCGGTTCCCGATTCCTAATCAATGTTTCCTTACATTTCCGACCCGAGTGGTATAATCGCACGCTCTCACGTTTTTTTCCCCGCTTCGAGCTTTCTTGCTCCACTGATCGCCCACCGAAAAGGTGAAGCCTAAATCTCCGTCGCCCAACTTACCTACGAGTACGCACGAATCCTGTTCCCCTATCCCCATAATGTTAAGCAATCTCCCATCGCCCGAAACTCGCTACGCTCCCCCCCCAGTATACCTGTTGCTATCTCTGGAAGTGGCCACACCAGGAAAACATAATCAATTAGTTCGACGCTGTCATCCATATGCGAACAAAAGTCCGCTTCGCAAGCGGTTTCTTAGTAGGATGCAGCTCACCCTTCACGTGACTCGCCCATCACCTCACGGCACTTTTCGCGCGTTCTTGGAGCAATCAAGCAATGTCTGCTTGGTCGGTGAAAACCCAACGTGCTCCGTTCCGGCAATTTAAGGGTGCGAGGGGCCTATTATCATACGACTACGTCCATGCGTGACATGAATACATCTCCCCCCCTCCCCCTCTCCTCTCCTCTCCTCTCCTCTCCTCTCCTCTCGTCTCCTCTCGTCTCTTCTCCCCAAAAACAACCTCAAACGCAAAAAAAAACAAGTGCAGATGTCGAACACGACCGACAAGCTCGCGATGTCGACCGCCGCCGCAACCCTCACCATGGAAGCGGAGGATAGGCAAGCGGCGGCGGCGCTGGCAGAGGAGGAGGAGGACGACCTTATTGGCGGCATGGCTTCACGCCCTGCGTCATCCACGATAACGTCGTCTTCAGCCGCCGTGGGCCGTACCACCGACGAAAACGCCGAAGAAGGGGGAGGACCGTCAGCAGCAGCAGCAGCAGCAGCATTCACGCCGCCGCCGAGCGAGATGACGCCGGCTGCGATACAGCGGCGGAACCTCGCGTCGCAGCTGGCCAGGCAGAGGCTGAAAAAGGCGGCGAGGTACGCCGGGGCCGGGCTTGCGGTCGCCCCTCCGTTTGTCGCCAAGGTGTCGGCCGGGGAGGGCTCGTTGGAGGCGTTTCTGTCGAGCAGCGGCGTGGACTGGAAACGGTGAGAAGCTAGTGGAAAAAAGTGGGAGTCGTACATGGGAGTTTTTGGAGATAAGTGGAAGAGAGTGGGACTCGATGCCAGTTGGCGGCACCCAGTGGGAGTATATACAGCTTCTCGGAAGCTTCCGCGGGAGCGACAAGGGAAGTTTCCATGGAGACTTTCAATTCCTGGAATCTGCGGGAGTTGGGTGCTTCCACTGTATCGATGAGACAGTTTTTTGTTTTTATCGTTGGGGGTGGCAGGGGGGAAATGAGTTTTGTAGAAGGCTCCGCCGTGCACCTAGATTTATCGCTATTGATAGCTGCTTGGTTGCTTTGATGATTGATGGTGTGATTGTGTGGTGGCGATGTGGTGATGATTTTGATGATGATTCGGTGATTACTGATTGATGGTGTGCTATTAATAGTGTGATAATATGATAATGTGATAATGTACTAATGTGATCATGTGATAAGGTCATGATAATGTGATAATGTAATATTGTGATGATGTGATAATGCGACAATATGATAATGTGATCATGTAAGAATGTGGTAATGTGATAATGTGATAATGTGATAATGTGATAATGTGATAATGTGATAATGTGATAATGTGATAATATGATAATGTGGCAATGTGATGATTCGATGATGAGTCGAAGACAACACGTCATCGCAGGGATGGGTCCTGCTCGCGCTTTCGGCTGGTCGGTCACTGGAGGAGAGCTATGTATTAAACCATTTACAGGGGGGAGTATGGGTGGAGTAGGTTGCTCGTGTTGCTGCAAACAGATGGCCCACTTTGAGGCGACACCATCTCGCGTTTCCCTTTTCATATTTCTGATAGACACGAGGCTGCAGTTTATCCAGCCGGTTCTCTCGTTCGGCCGGGCGCGGCCGCGTGTGCTTGAGAGACGAAAGTCGTGCACAACCTATATATGCAGGATACCGTGAACTGGCGTAAAAACCACCGGTAAACACCTTATATGGCGACTTTTCGGGGTCGAAAGGGTTCGGCTTGTTTCTTGCAGAGCTTCCAACTATGTACGTAGTCTGTCCCAAAACAACGTGTGTGCACATAAAAAAAGGCTGCGCAGGAGCTCGTCTTCTACGTGAACCCACCCTCTACGTCAACTGTTCGTTCCCTTCCACGAATAACATACCACCCCTACACCAATCGCCGCCTTCCATTTCCACCCCCCCCCCCCCCCCCCCCCCCCCCCCCCCCCCCCCCCCCCCCCCCCCCCCCCCCCCCCCCCCCCCCCCCCCCCCGCCCCTCCCATCCGCCCACCCGCCCACCTACCCACCCACCCACCCACCCTGGATGCAAAAGATGGCCCGAAGGGAAGCTGTCGGCGCTGTGGAGGCATCTCCTTGCCAAGGATTGTGCGCTGATGGACGATTCTCCCCCCTTCACGCTCACGCACATCGTTCGGGTAAGGGTGAAACGAGGCAGGCAGGCAGGCAGGCAGGCAAGCAGGCAGGCAGGCGCCGATCGTTTATTCGGCGTTTTTATAACCAAGAACATACTTTACTGTCATGTACCTATGTATGAGAGGGGCGAATGAACGCGAGAGACTAGCGGTACGTTTTTTTTTCACTACGTATTATGACCTTTTTTCGGGGAGTGTGTGTGGGTGTCGTTTTGGCTTTTTTTTTCGTGCATCCTTCCTTGACGGTCTAAGTATTTATTTATTTCGCCTCCTTTTCAGATTTATGTATCGCCGAGAGAGAAGGCCTGCTGTGGCCCCAAATAAAATATTGTATAACACCATCGCCCCAGGGACACGGACACATGTTTATAAAACTTACAAACAACAGCTGTGATATCGAGGATGTCGTCGAAACTCATCATAAAATACCGTGAAATATGCTCCTGGTATTGCCGTAAAGAGCATTGAGTTTCGCACAGGGGAGGGGGGTGTGCGATCGGTTTTTCAGCGCTCAATTTTTTCAAAACAACGGGAAGGTTGCCGAACACCGAATACCGAATACTGAATACCGAACAAGGTGTTTTCGGAAATATCTTGTTAAGAGCCTTCCAAAAACAGAATGTTCGACTTTACTATCGTAACACCCTTATCCAGAAAATTACCGCTGAAAAAACGATGATAGCACCCCTACTACTGCTGTGCGAACTCAACGCTCTTTCTTTACGGTATTTGGTTGCAAGTGGAACGGGTTGGTATTCCACGGCTCGTTACGTAGTACCGTTCCCTTGCGTACTGGTGCTTGTCTGCCTATTTGTTTTGTACTTGTTTTTGTTTCTTCCATGGATACGCTTTTTTGTTTATGGGCTGTTTTTGTGACCACGAGCGAGATTTCAGGGAACTGATCTATTGTGAGAATATCGTCATCATCATCATCATCATCATCGTTATCATCATCGTTATCCTCCTCATCATCATCATCATCATCCTCACGATCATCATTATCATCATCATCATCACGATCATCATTATCACGATCATCATTTTCACCATCATCATCATCATCATCATCATCATCATCACCATCATCATCATCATCATCATCATCATCATCATCATAATCGTCATCATCATCATCATCATCATCATCACCATCATCACCATCATCATCACCACGGACATTACTACTACTGGTGTTGTTGTGTTTTGTTTGTGATTCCGTCAAGCGCGCATCTGGCATCACTCTTACTGTTGTTGCGGCTTCTTTGTGACTCCGCCAGGTGCGCATCTGCCACAGCTCCGAGGAGAAGACCTTGGAGTGCGTGGAGCTGCGGCAAGGGGATCGCCCTCCCGCGGTACCGACGGCGTGGCTCAGTCGAGGCTTCCTTGGTCGCCTGGTTAAGGCGAGCTATGACATTCTCGTTCGTTTTGATCCCGTCTTTTTAGCCTCGCCGGCGAAACCGCTTGGTACATACTGTACCTGAAATTAATTCGAGTGCACCCTGCCTTTGATAGTTATGCCTTGGACAATAAACCTATTATTACTACTCCATTTGCCATTTGACAATGTTAGCGTTAAGGTCACGAATTCGAGCCCCCCCGAGTGCATGCTCGTAGGGAGTTTTTCTCGCAAGAAATATCTTGACTAGCTGAAAGCGCGAGAGCGTGAGTTAGCAAAATTCGATGAAGATCGACGAGCGTTGGGAAGGCTGAACCGTCTGCGCGATAAAAATCAAGTCAAGAACCGTAGTGGGGGAGGAGGGAGAGGAGCCTACTTTGTGACCCCGGATCTGAGTTACGACTGGGGAGGGAGAAAGACAGAAGTGCGAAGATAATAAATGGGATGGGGAAAAATAAACAAATAAATAATAATGTGCAGCTCTTCTTATTTCAATCATTCCATTCACATATACTGAAGTATATACCTATCAATTATCCCTGGATACTTGGCAAACTTACACCAATAATGCAGTCCCCCCGTATCAATGGCCTTGCCGACTCCTCACCGACGTTTCACCCCCCCCCCCCCCCCCGCCAATACACACACATTCACTCTTTCTTGCTTCCGGATGATGAACTAAAAAAACGGCGGCGCAACCGACCACAGACAAGGGGGATGCGGCCCGGACAGGACACGAAGCGGGTTGCGGCGTCCCTGGTTCTCGACACGTTCGGCGACTTCCTGTCGAGCGAAGAGGACGTCTGGCTAGCAAGGAGGGAGGTCTTCGAAACCGAGGTAAACACAAGAGCCGTGCTACAGTATGGTACGTAGTTTTTTTTTCTTTTCTTGTCTTTTTGGAAGTTTTGAGCCCAAAACATCCCTCCTTCGTTGACGGAATTCTCCCTCCTTGTGAACTGTGAGGAGCTGCCCAATAATAGTTGAGATTCCGATGTTGTACGTATGGTTTTACCCTGTTGCTTCATTATGTAACGTACGTATACTATATACGAGCCAGTGGGGTTGGTTGGTTTTGATTTGTGTGTGTAGGGCTTAGCCTACGGCCTTTCTCTCGGCGTCGGTTGTTGGGCAAGGCGTAGGGCTTACATGAGGAGCCTAAAAAAAACTGTTAGGTGCTACCCATCTACCGTAGCACGAGACAACTTGCTACGATAGAGTTAGCATTTTTTGCTGAAACGTTTTCTGAACGACGCGGGGAGGGGCTCCTTAACCCAAATCCGTCACAATTTCATTTTTTTCGGTTGCAACATGTTTTGTTGTATAGCTAGGGCATGCGATTGTTCGTCGGGTATCATAGCCCTTATATTTTCCTCCAAAATCAGTTTTTTAACTTACTATTAGTACCTATTACTGTTGTAACATTGCGTCGTAGGTGAAATCGTATATAGTTTGGGATCAATGAGGCCTCTCTGCTGCGATCAGCCGGAGACGCTTACCCAGGGTTACCACTCCCGCGTTGATTGTCTAGCAATCAACGCGGTACCTCGTCGCAGAGAGTAGGTACCCCGGTAAAATAAACACTAACAAAACTTATGTCGTTGTCGACGGTACAATCTCGCTACCAACGATGGGCGGGCGGGATGGTCTGTTTTTTTCCTAGCCTCTTTCTACTTTGTCGTGCTGTTGTAGAGCTGCGATATCGCTCACGGAGTGATACTCAATCACTGTCTCCCAGTACAACAAGGAGGCTTTTCTGAAAAGGGGATCTGCCCTGCGGGCTTCGCCTCTTTTCTGTTTCAAATTACTGTTGTAACATTGCGTCGCAGGTTGAATCGTATATAGTTTGGGATCAATGAGGCCTCTCTGCTGCGGCATGATATCACACCCATACTTGTTGACCTTTCTTTTATCTCAATGACGTCGCTCGTTTGACTCTTATCCTTTCTGCGGGTTCTTTCTCTTCCTTATTGTCCCCAAACTTCTAGCCTAGCTGCAAATGGGTTCTGCTACCGTTGGTTGTCCCGTGGGAAAGTCGTGTACGAGTTTTCGAACCCCTCCGGGGCATGCGATTGTTCGTCGGGTATCATAGCCCTTATATTTTCCTCCAAACTCAGTTTTTTTACTTACTATTAGTACCTATTACTTATTATTAGTATATATTACTTATTATTAGTGCATATCACATATTATTAGTATATGTTACTCACTATTAGTATATATTACTTACTAATTAGTATATATTACTTACTATTAGTCTATATTACTTACTATTAGTATAGATCTTTCAAGTGAAGAGCCCCAGGAAAAAAATGGTGCACCTCTACTCGTAGCATGCGTCACGGGTCGTGGGGGGAGGTGGTTCCGCGCGACTAGCGGTTTCGTTTTGACGGGCGCGCTATCGTACGCGTCGGGGCATGATGTTCCCCTTTTTTCCCATCCATTGTCGTCATGGCGCATCCGATGCCGTCGGTACGAAGCATGCGGCGCTTTCACGCACGCGCAATCAATCCGCTTTCGCGGGAGGCACATATATATATATATACTTCGTATTGCCATTATTGTTTTGTCATGAATTATAACGTTACAACAAGCTTGTTGTCTTGTTTTCATACGAAGCAACGGGTACTTGCTGTACATGTTGCCACGACAAGCAGATGACAATCAAATCTTGAAACTTGTTTTTCCAGATCATGAAAACTGGAAGTGAACCCTGAGTTACAGTCTCTACAGCAGTATCATAATGAATTGCCACACTAACCACTCTCTTCCTCCCCCCCTTCCTCCCTCCTCCCCTCCTTCGGCGGTCAAAATCATGGAACCTCATACATCGACGGCACACCGTACGTACCCACAATTCCTACCGAACACATTATCTCTCTACATATGTAAAGGGTTCGGTGTTGTGTCCTGACGCGCCGTCGGTAAGACAGAAGGTCGTCGAGCACCACTTCGACGCCTACGTCTCCAAGCTTCCTGACGCTGAGTTCACCGCGCAGACTCCCACCGTCGCCACCACCGTCTCCGCCGGTGAGGCTCCGGAAACAAGACAACCTCCAGCTGAGGAGGAAGAAGGGGGGGAGGACAACGAGGAGGAGGAGGAGCAGGAGGAGGGGGAGGGGGAGGGGGAGGAGGAGGGGGCACGACCACCATCATCACCATCAGACGCAGCCCCTCCTAGCCTCTCCTGCTGCGCTGCTCCGACAACGCTTGGAGGCGAGCGAGCCGTTGCTGGGGTTAGCCGAGGAGAAAAAAATATATCGACGCTCGTATATAGGACGCTTGAAAACAAGCCATTGTTAGGGTTTCGTAGCTGAGATAAACAAAATACCGGCGCTCGTATACAGGACGCTTGAAAGCGAGCCGTTTTGTTGGGGTTAGTAGCCTGGAAAAGTTCCGGGGGGGGGGCTCGGACGCTTGCTTGGCTGTTACCCGAGGAAACCATCGCTAGAAGTGGTTTGACAAGCCCATAAATGGTAGATAATATAGAGGCACCTACCTTTGACCACGCATTTGCAATCACCGTCGCCGGCGCCGGCGCCGCTTCAGATGTTTGGGATGGCGAGACGAGCCTTGCGCCTCCTCCCCTCGCTGTTGAGGCGGTGGTGGCGATGGCTCCGAGGTTCGCGTGGGTAGCGTCGGACGCGAGCGAAGTGAGCCCGCGCGCGGCCGTGGCGACGACGAGCGCCGGCTGGGCGGAGCTGGCGAGGGACGTCCGCTTCCGCTTGGCCAACACGTGGCTCTCGTGCGAGCAGGTGAACCAGTTGTTGTTGTTGTTGTTGTTGTTGTTGTTGTTTTCTTGGTTGCTTTGTTGTTTTTTTCTTGCTTGCTGCCTGCCATTAAAAAGTAGGGCTGTAAAAGTTGGCTGGTTATTCTAAGTTGCCTCCCGACTATTAATAGTTAGTTTTTATAGATACAGCAGTAGTTGGCCAATGTAGTTAGTCTAGGAAATACGAGTTAGGTAAGTGCAGTTATGTTTTGGGCAGCAGTTCTTCTGCGTCTTTTCTTTGTTTTTGTGAAGTAGCCGACGACGCAGGCAACTGTCGAGATGCACCATGTTTTTTTTTTTTTTTTTTTTTTTTTTTCTGAGGGCGTTTGTTTACTTGAGGAGCTTTATACCCCACCCAAATTAAAAGTTACCAGCCGATGAGCAATTAGCATGGGCCTACGTATAAAATGACCAATAATGCAACACGAGATTGAAGGTCCGACGAAGAGCAATACGTATCATGACCTAAGTATACAATGACCAATATTATAACACGACACGTGCTACGACGGAGGCCGCAACTTTTGGCTGAAACTTTTTTTAAATGACGGGGCTCCTTTAGGGCCCGTTTTAACGAAGAAGAAAACAAATCAATTTGGAAAAAAAATATGTTCAAATCCGCTTTTCATTGGTCAGCACACGCACCAGCACCAAAGATTAGGATCTAAGGGCATACTATTTGGTGCTTGGTGCGTGTGTTGACCAATGAAAAAGCGAATTTGAATTTTATTTTTTCCAAATTTAATTTATTCTATACTCGTTTTAATTCGGGCCCTTGAATCCAAAATCGTCCCAATCTCATTTTTTTGGTTTGAAGAAAGTTTCGTTTCATACTTACTTACTGCTGTAGACCCATGGTATTGCTCATCGGGTACGTACGTAGCACTTTCAGTTTTCTCCAAAATCAGTTTTTGACTTACTTTCAGTATCGTATAGAGCTCCTCGAGTGACCCCCGTCAGAGATAATTTTTTTTTTGGAGCACCTCTACCGTAGTATGCGTCACACGAGAATGAAAAAAAGTCCGACGATTCGGGGTTAAGGAGAGCCCGATCGCTCAGAAACCATTCTCGCCAAAAACAGAATACAGTAGTGCCTCTATCGTAGCACGCGTCCGACTGGCGGCAACGTTTTGTGACCTCGGCGTGTGCTTTGTTTTGGTTGACGACATACTGCTGTTGTGCTTACCAGTAAGTCGTTCAAAGTTGGCTCATTATGTCTCCACCCAACTGATCGTAGCCATGATAACTTTCTCCACCCAACTGATCGTAGCTATGATAACTAATGTACCCGTGAAGTCCAGCCAAGGCATGCCTTATTATTCACAGTCCTAACCTTTTGCCATTCACGGCCTTCTGACACCAAAACTAAAACATAGACTTTTGTGAGTTCGGCTCATGTCTCGGCCAAAACAAAAAATAGACTTTTTGTGAGTTCGGCTCATGTCTCGGCTTTTTTTTATCTCTCTGGGAGCGCGAACGGACCCCTCTTCAAGCGCTACCTACTGCTCAGAGCAGAGAAATAGTCCACCTTCCTTCTTCCCCCCCCCTTTTTTTCCCCACCTGGAAAACGTTGATGATCGCCGATAATCGATATATCGCACACCACTTCTAACCAACAGCAGTATTTCTTCTTCTTCTTCTTCTTCTTCTCCTCCTTCCATCACAACGCACCGCGCAGGCGGGCATCTTAGCGAGCACGTTTCCGGCCAAAGTCAAGGGCATCGCCGGCAGCCCCCGCGAAGACTTGGTGGTGGCGCTGTTCGGCCGCGTGACGGACATCGACCACTTCTGTGACGTCCTCGACACCCTCACCGGCGCAGGGCAGCTCTCGGTGGGACGGAGGCTGGGTTGGCTCAACGCCCTGAACTCGCACCACGCCGACAGGTACAGTGGTAAAATCAGTACGACTGCGAGTTGGGTTGACCATGTAATAATTGTACGACGCGTGCTTCGATAGAGGTACTCGTACATATCCCCCTTTTTTTGGTTTTTGTATAGTGTATGGTGTTTGGATTATTTTCTGAATTTACAGAAGGCCGGAGGGGGGCGCGCTTCTCATCCGAACGACCGTCCGAATTTTATTATTTGTGTGTTGGCAATACTTTTCAGTCATGTACTTTAGGCCAGGGGGGTTGCGCATCGGGTATGATGAGGATGTCGGTAAAGGCATTCACAAGGGAGACTGCATTATTATTGGTGTAAGTTTTGTCGAGTATTCAGGGGATGATTGGCAGGTATACGTGAACGGAATGATTGAAATTTATGAAGAGCTGCACCATTCTCAGATGGCAAAATGGAATACACTACGATGATCAGTGCTTTTGTTCTCCTTCACAATCATGTTTTGACTTACTATTAGTATAGAGCTTATCAACTGAGGAGGGAGTCTCTGAAAAAAACATTAATGGTGCTCCTCACCTCTCTACCGTACGTAGCATGCGCCATGATAACTCGCCGGCTAGTTGTTATTTCCGGGCGCCATCGCAATCAGAACCCACCATGGACCCCAGACGCGTGCGACGATACGTAGAGGTATAAGGTATACCTTTTTTTGGCAGAAACGTTTGCTGAATGGTTGGGCTCCTTAGGGTCCATATTAACGAATCCTTAAAATAAATTCAACTTGGGGAAAACATAAAATTCAAATTCGCTTTTCATTGGTCAACACACGCACCAGCACCCCCCAAGATCCTAATCATTTGGTGCTGGTGCGCGTGTTGACCAATGAAAAGAGTTTTTTTTTTTTTTTTTTTCCAAATTGATTTTTTTTTTCTTCGTTAAAACGGGCCCTAAGGAGCCCAAAATCGCCGCCGCTTTCGTTCTTGTGTTGTACTTCTTCTTCATCGTATACTTTATTTTAGGCCAGGAGGGGGATTGTTCATCTTGTATCATAGTACTTTTAGTCTCCTTCGAAATCATTTTTTTTACTTACTATTAGTATAGAGCTTCTCAAGTGAGGAAAGAGCCTTCAGAAAGAAAATAGTGGTGCACCTCTCTCTACCGTACGTAGCATGCGCCATGATAAGTCGCCGGCTAGTTGTTACGGGGTGGGCTAATGTGGTAGGTAGAAATCATAACCCATGATGGACCTAAACAAAAACATGCATCCCCCCTATGTTTATACACCGTATTTTGGTTATAATTTCCATTTTAATCACGAAACACCTGTTCCAGCAACCGCGGGCCAGCTACAAGCAACAGCCCTGTCTGTTCGTGTGTTCTATATACCAGTCTGCCAGCACTGACTGTTTCGTGCTGTCCCCACTTGGTATTCCAACTCGCGCGAATCAACCAATCAGTGCCTCGTTGCTGTTCTTTTGGCGAACGAATATGAACCAAACGCCTTATTATCTCTACGAGAACAACAAACAGCGGAGTATTCTCGGAACGGTCCCCGATCTCTAATAGTGTCCGTACTACCATGTTAGCGCCGCTCGGGTGGGTGGCTTATTAAATGCCTCACCCAAAATAGGAAGCAAGGATATTTTTGTTGTTGTCGCAAGAGCAACAACAACATTACCATGGTTGGTGTACATCGCGAACACTAAAAACGTTTACGTACGACGTAAAATACTTCAGACCACCAAGAAAATAATCTTGTCACTCGGCCAAGGCGGCCCTCATCGGCTGAAAAAGGAAAGGACTAAACCCTTTCAGAACTGCAAAACTTATACAACACTAATTCCAAGTATTTTGTCCCCAAAAACGTGGGACGGGTTCTAACGGGGAGCGATCTCCCCCTACCTGTACGTAGCACAAGTCCATATTTGGTAATGATGTCTATGCCCGATACATATATATATATAGCTTGGCCTGATATCATTTGACACGCGCCCATTTGCTCGATCTATTATACAGGCATTACGACCTTGACTTGCGGCTGAACGACCACAGGCGGTTGGCGAGGGTCCTGGCAGAAATGGCGGTGGTTGAACCGGGCGCCAACCTCCAGAACCAGCGATTCAGGTCAGGATACTATTTGCCTCTGAACTACTGTGCGTTGGACCCTAGCTCTACACGTTGTCCCCCGCCTGACTTTGCGTACACCCTCATTTTCCTGTCCCCTTTTTTACAACACGCCACAGAAGAAGCAGAGGGCGCCGGGGCCATGATCGTTTCTGAAACGGATCACAAAGACTCAGGGAAAGTCCCGTCGTAACATTTCGTCGACGCTTCAATTCGTACCGGTACATACTAGTTTTGGGGATCAATGAGGCGTCTCTGCTGCTATCAGCCGGAGACAGACGCTCACCCAGGGCTACATACTACCCCCGCGTTGATTTCGATGGTTATCAACGCGGCGCCTCGTGCTCAGGCCATCTCTTTTATCGACAACGGATCACAATGACTCAGGGGAATGAGTTCTAACGAACGCAAAACAAAAATAGGATCTCGTGACAAACACCAACGATCCGGGACGTACCGTCACCCCCTGATTGTGATTTTTTTTTGAGGGACATCATCATTGTCGTACGATGTTCAGCCGTAGGGCATTCCACCGTACTGCTACGGGGGGCCATCGTAAACAGGACCAAGTACTGTTATTAGAAATAGGGAAATACGTATGTGTTTGTGTGTACCGTACGTCCTATTTACTATGGTTCCTGGCAATAGTACAAATGTAAATATAAGCACAGGGCCAATCCAAAGCCGTGGGCGCGTGGGTCACACTCGCTCGCTCGTTTGCTGCTGCTGCTGCTGCAACTGCGGCGGTGTGTGTGTGTCCACACCAATACCGACATCAATACCAACGTTTATCACCATCACCACCAAAAACAACAACGATACCCACCACCGCCACCAACACGACCACCACCACCAACAACACCAACAACACCAACATCATCAACATCATCAACAACATCAACAACACCACCACGACCACCGCCACCGCCACCGCCACCATCACCACCACCACCGCCATGACCACTACCAATGCCAACACCCTATAAACCAATACCTGCAAAATCACCTGAACAAGAAATGTGTGTACGTGTGCCTGCAGTCGACATGCCGATCCCGCGAGGCACTCTTTCATCCCCGGGTGGGAGATGCCTCTTACCTGGTCGGCCCCGACATCCGGATCGAGCAGCGCACAAGCGGGAGTTCCAGACGACGGGCATTACACCATGGAATATTCCTCGGACGAGGTAAGGCCTGCCACGTGCTCATTAGCCGCATGTGCCATGCATGGCCGTAGTCGTATTATGACCATAGACCCTCGCATCCCTACAATGCCGGGACGGAGCATGTTGGATTTCACCGAGCAGGGCAGACATTGATTGCTTGCACCAAGCGCGAAGCGAAGCGTGAGCTGTTATTAGGCGAGTCGCATGAAGGATGAGCTGCATCCTACTAAGAACCACGCTTGTGAGGCGGACTTGCGTGTGGACGACAGCCTCCAAATGAATTGATTAGATTTCTGGTGTGGCCACTTCCAGGGACAGCAATGGGTATTCCTATGTATCTACCTCGTGGGTGCCTTACCATATACCCACTACGGAGGGGGGGGGGGTCTGTTCACATCCGTGTTCTGTTCAAGCCAGAAACATTTATTTACAGTGCTCACGGACTTAAAATAAAAGACTAATAAATATAATCACGAGGTTCCGTGGAGGCTGCTGTCAACTATTTTCACTCGCCAACCCAACATCTATTCAACATACCTGATGAATTCTCCACATACATATAGTCCGTCCGGCTCCAAATATCCGAAATTCCCCTATCACTAAGGAACATTTATCTCGGGTATGGGTAGGTTGTTGAAAAAAACAGAGATACCCTTAAAACGGCCCTCTCGAGACGGAGATAATAACACGTCGATTTTTTTTTAATTAATATTATCTACGAAGCCTGATTTTTGCAAAAAACGTGAATTTCTGGTCCAAGCTTAGGTGGATTGTAATGTTGCCACACAATATTTAGACTGCGTATTTAGCTAGCTCATCACATTTGCGCCTGGGCTTTTTTTCTGTTTGAAAAAAATCGATAAACTGACGGAGATATCGGTAAAAATACGGATTTTGGAGGTCGTTTTGTTCAAGTTTACACTGAATAATTGTGTGTGGGATTTATATTTACAGGGCGGCAAACGATGAATTGATACCATACGCGCAGGGCTTTTTTTTAGTTTTTCCTGGAAAGCGAAAGTTCGTTATATATTGAGGATTTATCCCAAAACGACTGATTTTGGCCAATTTTGGCCAGTCTTTGTGTTTTTTTTTCTTGATGCTGTGTTGCATAATTACTTGTTATTAGTGTGAAATTTTGTTTTCGTTCAAAATCTCAGCATCGATTCGTCTTGTCTTTGCGATCACGAATATACAAATTTCAATGTTCAGCTTTATTTGTTAAACTCGGTATAGTATAAAACGTGAATGGAAATAATGTCCCGGATGGGCCAACATACATACATACATACATACATACATACATACATACATACATACATACAAATTATACCACCTTCCTCTTGCTGTTGTCGCAGTTGGTTTTTCCGACGATCAAAACTGCTTCAAAATAACTCATTACTGCGTTTTCCACCCTACAATGTGTAGCATGGGTGAATTTCAACATTGATCGCTCATAAAACATTCCCTCCCCGAAATAACGAAAGCCAAGGGGAAACCGAAACACACAAAAAGGTGGAAACCTATGCACGAACTCTACGTAACTCCCTTCTGTGCCTACTCCTGCTTAACCACGATCTGCCTGAACGAACTTATTATTACTACCTCTCTGACCCGAAATATAAGAAACACCCGACAATGCGTGTGTAGCATGGGCTTCAACTTTGATCACTCGAAAGCACTCACTCCGAAAGAAGAAAAACCACGGAATGAAACAAAAACAATTTGCCCTATATGCACAAAGTCTAACTCCCTTCGGTATGCACCTACTTCTTCCGGCTTGAGCTTTATTTATCTGCTCCATTCCATCTGCTGTCCTTACCCCGTCCTTCTAAACACGCACTCTTCTTGCTCTTTTTTTGCGCGATCGATGCATGTAGGCGATGGGGTGCCGCGCCGACCCTGATACTCGAGAACGCCTCCGAGGGGAGTACTTTTTGTGCGGCGTTTCTCGAGACAGGGGGCTGGGCGCGTTCGGTTTCGTGGACGAGGAGCTCGCCAGGAAGTTGGCCGGGCAGCCCTCGCTGTGACGAGGAGAAGAAACAGATGCCAGGAGACACCACTTTCGCCCCTTTTTTAATAAATCGAATTTCCCCTTATTTTGCCTTAACGTAATGTCCCTGAATTTTTCCAGGGCTCGTCGTGGGTCATGACCCCAACCCGCGGGTCGGGTCGGGCTTAGTATGTCGTCAAAATCTCATGGCTTGGGTCAGGTCGGGTCGGGTCGGGTCGGGTCGGGTCGGGTCGGGTCGGGTCGGGTCGGGTCGGGTCGGGTCGGGTCGGGTCGGGTCGGGTCGGGTCGGGTCGGGTCGGGTCGGGTCGGGTCGGGTCGGGTCGGGTCGGGTCGGGTCGGGTCGGGTCGGGTCGGGTCGGGTCGGGTCGGCTGACCTGACCTGACCCGACCCGACCCGACCCGACCCGACCCGACCTGACCCAAGCCATGAGATTTTGACGACATACTAAGCCCGACCCGACCCGCGGGTTGGGGTCATGACCCACGACGAGCCCTGGAAAAATTCAGGGACATTACGTTAAGGCAAAATAAGGGGAAATTCGATTTATTAAAAAAGGGGCGAAAGTGGTGTCTCCTGGCATCTGTTTCTTCTCCTCGTCACAGCGAGGGCTGCCCGGCCAACTTCCTGGCGAGCTCCTCGTCCACGAAACCGAACGCGCCCAGCCCCCTGTCTCGAGAAACGCCGCACAAAAAGTACTCCCCTCGGAGGCGTTCTCGAGTATCAGGGTCGGCGCGGCACCCCATCGCCTACATGCATCGATCGCGCAAAAAAAGAGCAAGAAGAGTGCGTGTTTAGAAGGACGGGGTAAGGACAGCAGATGGAATGGAGCAGATAAATAAAGCTCAAGCCGGAAGAAGTAGGTGCATACCGAAGGGAGTTAGACTTTGTGCATATAGGGCAAATTGTTTTTGTTTCATTCCGTGGTTTTTCTTCTTTCGGAGTGAGTGCTTTCGAGTGATCAAAGTTGAAGCCCATGCTACACACGCATTGTCGGGTGTTTCTTATATTTCGGGTCAGAGAGGTAGTAATAATAAGTTCGTTCAGGCAGATCGTGGTTAAGCAGGAGTAGGCACAGAAGGGAGTTACGTAGAGTTCGTGCATAGGTTTCCACCTGTGACCTACCCGACCGTGTGAGACTTAACCGTCCTGACTCTGACCTGCCGACCGCGACCGACCTCCGACCCGCCACGACGACCGACCCGACCCGAACCCGACCCGACCGACCACGACCCGACGCCGAGCCGACCCGACCCGGACCCGACCCGACCCCGACCCCGACCCCGACCCGACCCGACCCGACCCGACCCGACCCGACCCAAGCCGTGAGATTTTGACGACATACTAAACCCGACCCGACCCGCGGGTTGGGGTCATGATCCACGACGAGTCCTGGAAAAATTCAGGGACATTTCGTTAAGGCAAAATAAGGGGAAATTCGATTTATTAAAAAAGGGGCGAAAGTGGTGTCTCCTGGCATCTGTTTCTTCTCCTCGTCACAGCGAGGGCTGCCCGGCCAACTTCCTGGCGAGCTCCTCGTCCACGAAACCGAACGCGCCCAGCCCCCTGTCTCGAGAAACGCCGCACAAAAAGTACTCCCCTCGGAGGCGTTCTCGAGTATCAGGGTCGGCGCGGCACCCCATCGCCTACATGCATCGATCGCGCAAAAAAAGAGCAAGAAGAGTGCGTGTTTAGAAGGACGGGGTAAGGACAGCAGATGGAATGGAGCAGATAAATAAAGCTCAAGCCGGGAGAAGTAGGTGCATACCGAAAGGAGTTAGACTTTGTGCATACAGGGCATATTGTTTTTGTTTCATTCCGTGGTTTTTCTTCTTTCGGAGTGAGTGCTTTTGAGTGATCAAAGTTGAAGCCCATGCTACACACGCATTGTCGGGTGTTTCTTATATTGCGGGTCAGTTTTTTTTTTTTTCTGAGGGCGTTTGTTTACTTGAGGAGCTTTATACCCCACCCAAATTAAAAGTTACCAGCCGATGAGCAATTAGCATGGGCCTACGTATAAAATGACCAATAATGCAACACGAGATTGAAGGTCCGACGAAGAGCAATACGTATCATGACCTAAGTATACAATGACCAATATTATAACACGACACGTGCTACGACGGAGGCCGCAACTTTTGGCTGAAACTTTTTTTAAATGACGGGGCTCCTTTAGGGCCCGTTTTAACGAAGAAGAAAACAAATCAATTTGGAAAAAAAATATGTTCAAATCCGCTTTTCATTGGTCAGCACACGCACCAGCACCAAAGATTAGGATCTAAGGGCATACTATTTGGTGCTTGGTGCGTGTGTTGACCAATGAAAAAGCGAATTTGAATTTTATTTTTTCCAAATTTAATTTATTCTATACTCGTTTTAATTCGGGCCCTTGAATCCAAAATCGTCCCAATCTCATTTTTTTGGTTTGAAGAAAGTTTCGTTTCATACTTACTTACTGCTGTAGACCCATGGTATTGCTCATCGGGTACGTACGTAGCACTTTCAGTTTTCTCCAAAATCAGTTTTTGACTTACTTTCAGTATCGTATAGAGCTCCTCGAGTGACCCCCGTCAGAGATAATTTTTTTTTTGGAGCACCTCTACCGTAGTATGCGTCACACGAGAATGAAAAAAAGTCCGACGATTCGGGGTTAAGGAGAGCCCGATCGCTCAGAAACCATTCTCGCCAAAAACAGAATACAGTAGTGCCTCTATCGTAGCACGCGTCCGACTGGCGGCAACGTTTTGTGACCTCGGCGTGTGCTTTGTTTTGGTTGACGACATACTGCTGTTGTGCTTACCAGTAAGTCGTTCAAAGTTGGCTCATTATGTCTCCACCCAACTGATCGTAGCCATGATAACTTTCTCCACCCAACTGATCGTAGCTATGATAACTAATGTACCCGTGAAGTCCAGCCAAGGCATGCCTTATTATTCACAGTCCTAACCTTTTGCCATTCACGGCCTTCTGACACCAAAACTAAAACATAGACTTTTGTGAGTTCGGCTCATGTCTCGGCCAAAACAAAAAATAGACTTTTTGTGAGTTCGGCTCATGTCTCGGCTTTTTTTTATCTCTCTGGGAGCGCGAACGGACCCCTCTTCAAGCGCTACCTACTGCTCAGAGCAGAGAAATAGTCCACCTTCCTTCTTCCCCCCCCCTTTTTTTCCCCACCTGGAAAACGTTGATGATCGCCGATAATCGATATATCGCACACCACTTCTAACCAACAGCAGTATTTCTTCTTCTTCTTCTTCTTCTTCTCCTCCTTCCATCACAACGCACCGCGCAGGCGGGCATCTTAGCGAGCACGTTTCCGGCCAAAGTCAAGGGCATCGCCGGCAGCCCCCGCGAAGACTTGGTGGTGGCGCTGTTCGGCCGCGTGACGGACATCGACCACTTCTGTGACGTCCTCGACACCCTCACCGGCGCAGGGCAGCTCTCGGTGGGACGGAGGCTGGGTTGGCTCAACGCCCTGAACTCGCACCACGCCGACAGGTACAGTGGTAAAATCAGTACGACTGCGAGTTGGGTTGACCATGTAATAATTGTACGACGCGTGCTTCGATAGAGGTACTCGTACATATCCCCCTTTTTTTGGTTGATTTTTTTTGTTTTATTTCTGAATTACGGGGGGGGGGGGGGGGGGGGGGGGCGCGCTTCTCATCCGAACGACCGTCCGAATTTTATTATTTGTGTGTTGGCAATACTTTTCAGTCATGTACTTTAGGCCAGGGGGGTTGCGCATCGGGTATGATGAGGATGTCGGTAAAGGCATTCACAAGGGAGACTGCATTATTATTGGTGTAAGTTTTGTCGAGTATTCAGGGGATGATTGGCAGGTATACGTGAACGGAATGATTGAAATTTATGAAGAGCTGCACCATTCTCAGATGGCAAAATGGAATACACTACGATGATCAGTGCTTTTGTTCTCCTTCACAATCATGTTTTGACTTACTATTAGTATAGAGCTTATCAACTGAGGAGGGAGTCTCTGAAAAAAACATTAATGGTGCTCCTCACCTCTCTACCGTACGTAGCATGCGCCATGATAACTCGCCGGCTAGTTGTTATTTCCGGGCGCCATCGCAATCAGAACCCACCATGGACCCCAGACGCGTGCGACGATACGTAGAGGTATAAGGTATACCTTTTTTTGGCAGAAACGTTTGCTGAATGGTTGGGCTCCTTAGGGTCCATATTAACGAATCCTTAAAATAAATTCAACTTGGGGAAAACATAAAATTCAAATTCGCTTTTCATTGGTCAACACACGCACCAGCACCCCCCAAGATCCTAATCATTTGGTGCTGGTGCGCGTGTTGACCAATGAAAAGAGTTTTTTTTTTTTTTTTTTCCAAATTGATTTTTTTTTTCTTCGTTAAAACGGGCCCTAAGGAGCCCAAAATCGCCGCCGCTTTCGTTCTTGTGTTGTACTTCTTCTTCATCGTATACTTTATTTTAGGCCAGGAGGGGGATTGTTCATCTTGTATCATAGTACTTTTAGTCTCCTTCGAAATCATTTTTTTTACTTACTATTAGTATAGAGCTTCTCAAGTGAGGAAAGAGCCTTCAGAAAGAAAATAGTGGTGCACCTCTCTCTACCGTACGTAGCATGCGCCATGATAAGTCGCCGGCTAGTTGTTACGGGGTGGGCTAATGTGGTAGGTAGAAATCATAACCCATGATGGACCTAAACAAAAACATGCATCCCCCCTATGTTTATACACCGTATTTTGGTTATAATTTCCATTTTAATCACGAAACACCTGTTCCAGCAACCGCGGGCCAGCTACAAGCAACAGCCCTGTCTGTTCGTGTGTTCTATATACCAGTCTGCCAGCACTGACTGTTTCGTGCTGTCCCCACTTGGTATTCCAACTCGCGCGAATCAACCAATCAGTGCCTCGTTGCTGTTCTTTTGGCGAACGAATATGAACCAAACGCCTTATTATCTCTACGAGAACAACAAACAGCGGAGTATTCTCGGAACGGTCCCCGATCTCTAATAGTGTCCGTACTACCATGTTAGCGCCGCTCGGGTGGGTGGCTTATTAAATGCCTCACCCAAAATAGGAAGCAAGGATATTTTTGTTGTTGTCGCAAGAGCAACAACAACATTACCATGGTTGGTGTACATCGCGAACACTAAAAACGTTTACGTACGACGTAAAATACTTCAGACCACCAAGAAAATAATCTTGTCACTCGGCCAAGGCGGCCCTCATCGGCTGAAAAAGGAAAGGACTAAACCCTTTCAGAACTGCAAAACTTATACAACACTAATTCCAAGTATTTTGTCCCCAAAAACGTGGGACGGGTTCTAACGGGGAGCGATCTCCCCCTACCTGTACGTAGCACAAGTCCATATTTGGTAATGATGTCTATGCCCGATACATATATATATATAGCTTGGCCTGATATCATTTGACACGCGCCCATTTGCTCGATCTATTATACAGGCATTACGACCTTGACTTGCGGCTGAACGACCACAGGCGGTTGGCGAGGGTCCTGGCAGAACTGGCGGTGGTTGAACCGGGCGCCAACCTCCAGAACCAGCGATTCAGGTCAGGATACTATTTGCCTCTGAACTACTGTGCGTTGGACCCTAGCTCTACACGTTGTCCCCCGCCTGACTTTGCGTACACCCTCATTTTCCTGTCCCCTTTTTTACAACACGCCACAGAAGAAGCAGAGGGCGCCGGGGCCATGATCGTTTCTGAAACGGATCACAAAGACTCAGGGAAAGTCCCGTCGTAACATTTCGTCGACGCTTCAATTCGTACCGGTACATACTAGTTTTGGGGATCAATGAGGCGTCTCTGCTGCTATCAGCCGGAGACAGACGCTCACCCAGGGCTACATACTACCCCCGCGTTGATTTCGATGGTTATCAACGCGGCGCCTCGTGCTCAGGCCATCTCTTTTATCGACAACGGATCACAATGACTCAGGGGAATGAGTTCTAACGAACGCAAAACAAAAATAGGATCTCGTGACAAACACCAACGATCCGGGACGTACCGTCACCCCCTGATTGTGATTTTTTTTTGAGGGACATCATCATTGTCGTACGATGTTCAGCCGTAGGGCATTCCACCGTACTGCTACGGGGGCCATCGTAAACAGGACCAAGTACTGTTATTAGAAATAGGGAAATACGTATGTGTTTGTGTGTACCGTACGTCCTATTTACTATGGTTCCTGGCAATAGTACAAATGTAAATATAAGCACAGGGCCAATCCAAAGCCGTGGGCGCGTGGGTCACACTCGCTCGCTCGTTTGCTGCTGCTGCTGCTGCAACTGCGGCGGTGTGTGTGTGTCCACACCAATACCGACATCAATACCAACGTTTATCACCATCACCACCAAAAACAACAACGATACCCACCACCGCCACCAACACGACCACCACCACCAACAACACCAACAACACCAACATCATCAACATCATCAACAACATCAACAACACCACCACGACCACCGCCACCGCCACCGCCACCATCACCACCACCACCGCCATGACCACTACCAATGCCAACACCCTATAAACCAATACCTGCAAAATCACCTGAACAAGAAATGTGTGTACGTGTGCCTGCAGTCGACATGCCGATCCCGCGAGGCACTCTTTCATCCCCGGGTGGGAGATGCCTCTTACCTGGTCGGCCCCGACATCCGGATCGAGCAGCGCACAAGCGGGAGTTCCAGACGACGGGCATTACACCATGGAATATTCCTCGGACGAGGTAAGGCCTGCCACGTGCTCATTAGCCGCATGTGCCATGCATGGCCGTAGTCGTATTATGACCATAGACCCTCGCACCCCTACAATGCCGGGACGGAGCATGTTGGATTTCACCGAGCAGGGCAGACATTGATTGCTTGCACCAAGCGCGAAGCGAAGCGTGAGCTGTTATTAGGCGAGTCGCATGAAGGATGAGCTGCATCCTACTAAGAACCACGCTTGTGAGGCGGACTTGCGTGTGGACGACAGCCTCCAAATGAATTGATTAGATTTCTGGTGTGGCCACTTCCAGGGACAGCAATGGGTATTCCTATGTATCTACCTCGTGGGTGCCTTACCATATACCCACTACGGAGGGGGGGGGGGTCTGTTCACATCCGTGTTCTGTTCAAGCCAGAAACATTTATTTACAGTGCTCACGGACTTAAAATAAAAGACTAATAAATATAATCACGAGGTTCCGTGGAGGCTGCTGTCAACTATTTTCACTCGCCAACCCAACATCTATTCAACATACCTGATGAATTCTCCACATACATATAGTCCGTCCGGCTCCAAATATCCGAAATTCCCCTATCACTAAGGAACATTTATCTCGGGTATGGGTAGGTTGTTGAAAAAAACAGAGATACCCTTAAAACGGCCCTCTCGAGACGGAGATAATAACACGTCGATTTTTTTTTAATTAATATTATCTACGAAGCCTGATTTTTGCAAAAAACGTGAATTTCTGGTCCAAGCTTAGGTGGATTGTAATGTTGCCACACAATATTTAGACTGCGTATTTAGCTAGCTCATCACATTTGCGCCTGGGCTTTTTTTCTGTTTGAAAAAAATCGATAAACTGACGGAGATATCGGTAAAAATACGGATTTTGGAGGTCGTTTTGTTCAAGTTTACACTGAATAATTGTGTGTGGGATTTATATTTACAGGGCGGCAAACGATGAATTGATACCATACGCGCAGGGCTTTTTTTTAGTTTTTCCTGGAAAGCGAAAGTTCGTTATATATTGAGGATTTATCCCAAAACGACTGATTTTGGCCAATTTTGGCCAGTCTTTGTGTTTTTTTTTCTTGATGCTGTGTTGCATAATTACTTGTTATTAGTGTGAAATTTTGTTTTCGTTCAAAATCTCAGCATCGATTCGTCTTGTCTTTGCGATCACGAATATACAATTTTCAATGTTCAGCTTTATTTGTTAAACTCGGTATAGTATAAAACGTGAATGGAAATAATGTCCCGGATGGGCCAACATACATACATACATACATACATACATACATACATACATACATACATACAAATTATACCACCTTCCTCTTGCTGTTGTCGCAGTTGGTTTTTCCGACGATCAAAACTGCTTCAAAATAACTCATTACTGCGTTTTCCACCCTACAATGTGTAGCATGGGTGAATTTCAACATTGATCGCTCATAAAACATTCCCTCCCCGAAATAACGAAAGCCAAGGGGAAACCGAAACACACAAAAAGGTGGAAACCTATGCACGAACTCTACGTAACTCCCTTCTGTGCCTACTCCTGCTTAACCACGATCTGCCTGAACGAACTTATTATTACTACCTCTCTGACCCGAAATATAAGAAACACCCGACAATGCGTGTGTAGCATGGGCTTCAACTTTGATCACTCGAAAGCACTCACTCCGAAAGAAGAAAAACCACGGAATGAAACAAAAACAATTTGCCCTATATGCACAAAGTCTAACTCCCTTCGGTATGCACCTACTTCTTCCGGCTTGAGCTTTATTTATCTGCTCCATTCCATCTGCTGTCCTTACCCCGTCCTTCTAAACACGCACTCTTCTTGCTCTTTTTTTGCGCGATCGATGCATGTAGGCGATGGGGTGCCGCGCCGACCCTGATACTCGAGAACGCCTCCGAGGGGAGTACTTTTTGTGCGGCGTTTCTCGAGACAGGGGGCTGGGCGCGTTCGGTTTCGTGGACGAGGAGCTCGCCAGGAAGTTGGCCGGGCAGCCCTCGCTGTGACGAGGAGAAGAAACAGATGCCAGGAGACACCACTTTCGCCCCTTTTTTAATAAATCGAATTTCCCCTTATTTTGCCTTAACGTAATGTCCCTGAATTTTTCCAGGGCTCGTCGTGGGTCATGACCCCAACCCGCGGGTCGGGTCGGGCTTAGTATGTCGTCAAAATCTCATGGCTTGGGTCAGGTCGGGTCGGGTCGGGTCGGGTCGGGTCGGGTCAGGTCAGGTCAGGAGGTTTTAAAAATCTCACGGGTCGGGCCAGGTCACCCTGGCCCGGCCGAACCCGACCCGACCCGACCCGCGAAGTTTGACCTGACCCGTGAACAGCCCTGAAATTCCCCTTTGTTGTTTCGCCTTGACAGATGCCAAACTGGCATGGTAGGTTTGTGTATGGAATAATCGGCCCTACACCCGTGACGGGTCACGTTTTCCCTTGATGGGAGTGTCTCCTGACGTCTTTGAAGAGACGGGCTGGCTGCTTCTCGCGATGACTGGCACACGCGGGCATCATTACAAAGGCGAACTCTCGTTCACGCATGCATAATGCGTGCGTGCTATCATAGGATACCGTTGCTGTACTATTGAATACTATTTACACGTATCATTTACGAGTACACACTCGTCTGCCAAAAACCTGTCCATCAGCAAGTCATTTTTGGAGGTTGTTCTGCTGCGTTTTGAGCGCTCTCTCCTTGCGGTGTCCTTGCACGATGGGGGGGGGGGGTATGTATGATAACATGCTACGAGTAATGTTTGGGAAAACTGTGTTTGATTGGCGAGGGGGGCTCCTACAGTTGTGGACTGAAATACTACTCAATAAGGCATGCCTCAACTCAATAAAATACATGCATTATCGTTGGCGTATACCAGGTATACAGCAGTTGTCATAGTTCCCGCAACGCCCTAGGGCTGCCTGCTCAGGGGCCTGCAGGTCGAAGAGAAAGTGAAGCCAGCTTGTTGTGCGGTCGACAGCCAGCAGGGGGCACCGACGCTGAGAACGCCGTTGGGGGACAAATATACCTACCGTTAGAACCGTAATCTGTTACGATCCGAGCCGGCGTCCCCGGTGGAATGACAGGTGAATCTCGTCCCTGTTTGAGTCAAATCAAGGTCGTGGGTTCGAGTCCCCCCGAGTGCATGCTCGTAGGGACTTTTTTTCGCATTAAAATATCTTGACTAGCGGAAAGCGCGAGAGCATGAGTTAGCAAAATTCGATGAAAATCGCCGAGCGTTGGGAATGCTGAGCCCTCTGCGCGATACAAATCAAGGCACGAACCGTATTGGGGAGGAGAGAAAAGACCCTGTTTTGTGACCCCGGATCCGAGTTACGACTATGGAGGGAGAGGGACAGAAGTGCGAAGATAATAAATGGGATGGGGGAAAAAGAAAAAGAAAGAAAAAATGGTCTGTGCGCAATTTCCGAACCCGTGTCGACATCACCAGTGACTCGTGACGCACGTAGGAGCTACTGTTGTTTTATCAATTACTTCGATTTACTGTAGCGTTGGAAACCACCCTCGCAAAAAACGCCACAGAATATACCGCAACGCCCATTCGGGTCAAGGTCAAAAGCATGCAGCCTGAAGCGACCTTGCACGATTCTTTGCAATTGGCGGGCACGAACGACCTCAATAACGCCGTTAACCATTCCCGCTGTGGGCGACCTGTGGCTCGACGATGTGATCCCACTTTTGTTACAAGCGATGCGCTGTAATCGTAGGGGATTTGCGAACGATTTTGCTACTCATACTGACTCTTACGCGAGCAAAGTTTGCTCGCCCGGGTGCGGGTGGGGCGCGTAACTCAAGGCGCAGGGCTCCGTTGAGGCCGAAAGTTGGCCCAGACTGCTTGTAAGTGTGTCGGCGATTGATTCTCGCTGCGCGCGGTTTACGCGCGGTATGCGCGTCAGGTTTGGGGGGGAAACATGCCGTGGATTGGAGCCTCTTTGGACCCGGGGTCAGACAGACAGACAGACGGACAGGTTTGGAGTATCCGATTTAGACAACCCTAGGTAAACCTAGGGAATAGCAAGCGAAAGCCTGATTTTGGAGAATAAACATGCTCTGAAGAAAACTTTTTCCGGTCGATTTTCCATAAAAAGAAGACTTGACGTCATCATCCACGGCCGGTTTTCCAAGTTTATTGTTTTTCCCGAAAAGTGACGTCACGATTCCGGATTACGACAAAAATGTCGACCAAGGATTTTCCACCATTCAAAATTTCCAGCCAAAAAAATTGACCAATCAGAAAACTGCGGGCACGAAATCCCTTTCTCTCTCTACTTCGTACGACCTATTAATACCCGAAGAACAATACATACCATGGCCTAAGAATAAAACAAAAACCATTTCAAAACTAAAGTATGAAATTCGGATGATTTGGGGTCAAGGAGCCGCGTCATTCAGAACACGTTTTAAGTCAAAAAGTGTCACTGGGACCACTATCGTATGTAACACGCGTCTCATCGCCAATGGGCAATATGAACCGTATCGTTCACGGGCGAGTAGGAGAATACACTTACCGCTCGGGAGAGAGTTATAACCTACCTGCCCAGGAAAGTAAACCGCTTTGTTCGGGACACGTACGTATAGTAACCCATCGCTCAGGAGAGAGTACCCTAATCGCTCACAGGCTCAGGAGAGCAGCTACATCGCCCAGGAGAGCGAGTGAGTGGCCGCATCGTTCTAAGAAAGAAAGCAATATCGTTCAGGAGGGTAACCTTCTCGCTCGCAGGAGACTAACAGCATCGTCCGAGAGCGTAATCGAATACCTCAGAGGACAGTACGAGTAGTGAAACCTATCATAAATCGCTCGGGGGGAGAGAAGGCTTAACATTGTTCAGGTAGACGACTTTTATTGCTCAGGAGAGTAACTTGGCCGCCCAGGAGAAGTATCGTAGACGCATGGTGTTCCGGAGAGCATCTCTATCGCCCAGGCAGGAGAGTAATGCAACCGCCACACGGAACTACTGCAGGGTGATACACCCACCTAAGTCACTAGACCAGAAATACCTTCTTCCCAACCCTTGCCTTGCAACTTCTGCTATCATAGGAACTCGGGTGAGGCATCCAGCAAAGCCAGGACAACTTCAGGGCTGTTTACGGGCCAGGTCAAACCTCACGGGGCGGGTCGGGTCGGGTCGGGTCAGGGTGACCTGGCCCGACCCGTGATAATTTGAAATCCTTCTGGTCCGACCCGACCCGGCCCGTGAGGTTTTGAAGACCTCCTGAATCCGACCCGCGGGTCGGGTCACGACTCGTGAAGAGCCCTGGATACTTTACTCTACAGCCACCCCATGACAAGCGTTTTGGTTTGGCGTCCTTCTCAACCAGTTGTCTACCAGTACATAGGTGCAACTCTACCGTAGCATGCGTCCGCAGCCTATCTGGGACTAGACTACGACAGTACACCCCCTACGAGTAGGAGGAGCAACATCATTAGTGAGCGAGTTGTCTAGCCACGCTAAAGAGACAGCACTGTCAAATCTGAGTTATTCAGGAAGACACGCCAATCTAAAGCCATACGCAAGCACGCGCCAACCTGAAGCTATTTGGAAGACATGTCAAGCTACAAGCTCTACCGTAGGAAGACATGCCGCTCTTACCCCATTCAGATTTGAAAACAATGTCCCACACTAATTCCAAGTAGTTTGTCCCCAAATTCGTGGGACTAGTTCTTAACCCATTCAGAACTGAAAAAAGATGTCCCACACTAATTCCAAGTAGTTTGGCCCCAAATTTGTGGGACCATTTCTTAAGGGGTTAAGCCATCTGGAAACCATGTTCCAGCTATGTAGCTAAGTTTAAGCTACGTAAAGAGACGAAATACACTCGTACATATTCCACCTTAACCGCGTGGAAGACACTGCCAACCTAAGTCAACAGGAAGGCATGCCCACAGCCACTGCAGAGCTAGGTTAAGCTAGGAAAGGATGTCGAAAAAACACGCCTTGACGAAGCTATGGAGCTCAAGTTAAAAGCTAGGATATAATGTCGGTGACGCGAAGCAGGGTGACTTCGCGCCTGTGCCCTTGCGTCGATTTCGAGCTCTTGCGCCGTCGCTTCTTGAACACCAACACCTTAAGGAAACACACACGAAGGGCGAAGACAGGGTAACAAAGAAGAAAAACAAACAAACAGACAGAGCAATGACAATAGTGAGAGCGAGTTGAGGCGGGACGCGCCCCCCCGCGACATATCCGGGGCTCCTTCATGGGTCATGACCGACCCGCGGGTCGGGCTAAGGAGGCCTACAAAATCTCACGGGTCGGGTCGGGTCGGGTCGGGTCGAGTCAGGAGGTTTTCAAAATCTCACGGGCCGGGCCAGCTCACCCTGACCCGACCCGACCCGACCAGCAAAGTCTGACCTTCAGGACCCGTGAACAGCCATGCGTAATATCGCGTTAAGCAGCGGTATGAGTGAGAGCGAAATCGAAAGGAGGCGGGAAGGTGGGGGTTTGGGGGGGGGGGCGTACTCATTTGTTGCTTTCCTTAGTCATTTGATAATTGACCACTCATCCCTTTACAGGCGGAGCACCGTTGCTACTCCAAATAGAGACACCTCCAACAGTTGGGGGTGCTCACTACGTTGTTTCCATAAGTTACATACAATATGTATGCTAGTCTTTATTCCATGCCAGGCAGGGAGGGGGGTTGAAACATAAAAATACACGATGGGCAAAAGCTGCTGGAAAATGAACAGATAAAAGCACAAGAGCCAAGAACGAGAGTGGAAGCGAAAGGCGCATGACGTCGGGGGGGGGGGAGTCGGTGCGTGATAATAAAACAGCGGCATGAGACACAGCACCCACAGACCCACAGGCACAAGATAGACGACATCCTATTTAACCTCCTTTCGTCTCTCATCTGCTCCTCAAAAGTACCACTTTTGACACACAAACACACAAACAGACCAGGACCCAACAAGGACGGACCACACCGAGAGTACACCAACCAAAAAAACAAGACAAAACGATCCATCATACCCTCCTTCCTAAGGTCAGACTGAGAAAAAAACAGACACTGAGATTTTTGGACGAACTAAAAAAAGCACGACCATTGCTTTTTCATTATGCTTACTTGGTTTTAGTATACTCCCCCCCTTGACCGGGTCAATGGTTAAATGCCTAAGGGAAGCAACAAATGAGTACCCCCCCCCCCGCCCCCCCCCCGAATATCCCTGACCATACCGTTACATATTTACAAGGTTTCGCTTCGGAGGCGTTACTTGGACGTAGGGTGACGCATGGTACAGTCCGATGACGTTTTGTGCAGCTCACAACAAAAACCTTTCGGCCCACCAGTCGTTGATTTTGAAGGCTATACAGCCCATAAACCGAAAGTCATAACGACCAGTGAAGACACATTGGCGTCCAGCAGAGGTGGCCCCTCTTTAGTGCCGGTTGAGTAGTGCCGGCTGCCCGCTATATATCGTGCCTGTCAAAGCGTTTGGCACAGATGAGACTAACCAGCGTGGCAGCATGCGGAGTAGTAGTGCCGGTTGCCGCTATATGATAGTGCCGGTATAATTATCTGGCTGGCGCATACCGGCACTACGTACATATAGAGGTACCATTACTGTAAATATATCTCGACATTTACCTTCGTCTCTGGTCTGCACTATAGAGGTAACTATGTGTCAATATTTACCTTCTTGTCTCTAGTCTGCTCCTCGACGAAAAGCCTGACCGTCGCCCCCGGCACGACCGGCCGCCCCACCACGGTAGCCTCGTGCGTGCCCACCAGCAGCACGTCGGTGATGTCGAGGGTGGTGCCGATGTCCCCGGCAAGCTTCTCCGCAACGATCACGTCATCCTTCGTCACCTAAGCTCACGGCGTTTTTTTGGGGGGGGGGGTTGGGGTTGGAGTGGGGGTGGGTTTGGGGGTTGGGTGGGTGGGTTGGTTGGGTGGGTTGGGTGGGGGTGGGATGAGGGTGGGGGGACAGGGGGGGTTGGAGTTCGGGTTGGGTGGATAGGTAGGTGGGTGGGTTGGAGTTTGGGCTGGGGTGGATAGGTGGGTGGATGGGTGAGGGTGGTGGTGGTGGTGGGCGGGGGCTGGGACTGGGATTGGGATTGGCGTTGGCGCTGGGGGTGTGTGGGTGTGTGTGGGTGTGTGGGTTTGTGTGTGTGTGGGTGGGGAGTAGGGGGTATGCTAGACTGAGTAACGGTGGGATCGAGCAAGACACGCGAGCGCGTTTGCTTCGTGACTCACTATTGATAGAACTTGAAAGTGATTTCGGCCAACTCAAGCACGAAGAACAAACAGTAGTGCTCGCCACCGTTAAAAGGTTTGTGCCCGCCGAAGCATGCGACATACGAGCCTATGCCATCTTTCGTCCGGATGCCCGGTGGCTCTTTCAAAGGGAACGGTGCTCGCATTTTGCGGGAGGGCCGAAGCCTAAGCCACGCGTTGATGCACCCAAGCTAACCTTGGTTTGCACGTGTCAACGTATTGGAGGTGGAACATCGCGAAGGTTGTCCAAGCCTTGAATCGCTACTGTACCTGAAGCCTCCCAACACAAAACCTCGTTCCTTTCTCCGATTGAAACGAAGTCCCAACCCCTCTTCTCTCTATACTAACATCATGTGAAAAACAAATGAAAAAAAAGTTGCTTGTATTTTTTCATTTCTGACAAAAAAATCCCAACCCGCTAGTTTTCAGTTCTGACATAGTGGCGACTAAACTGTGGCTCCGCTTTCTCTGTTGTTTTTTTTCGTTTACGATTGATATAAATTGTTATGTTGTTGTTTCCGCATGTTCTTATTGGGCGTTCCATCTTTTGAGGCGTGCTGCTATATGGGCAGCTCCTGATATAATTTTCGGCTACGCATGAGTCTCTCTATCTCACTCAAAAACTGCTAAAAATAAATATAATAAGATGGAACCATCTCCCCTATGGCAAAATTAATCCATCACGACGTAATCCTAAGTCGTTAAATTAACCAATTTCATCCACCCCTACCCCCATACGTAGCTCTATTCTACCATACATGCGTGAATATGTCTGTCAGCTGAACGTATACCAGCTGAAGAGATTTTACTTAAAAGGTTTAAGTACGTAGGGAGTTAAAGTCTCTCACGAGTTGACCGGACGAGAGATTGCCGGGGGTTCAACGTTTGAGCAGGCGTTGATTTATTGCTGTCTACCCCCCCCCAAGCAGAACCACAGACAATCGTACGGGAAAAGCTAGCCGGACGAAGATCGAGAGATAACCGTGAACGCGCGCTTGAAAGGGCAACGATTTTCATTATTTCGGGCCCATAAGGACGGGGACAGAGATCAGCCATGCGCTTTTCGGTCGCAAGGAGAAGAAGGTAGACTACTGCTGTAGGGAGACCACCCACGCACCCACGCGGCTTCCAAGGTTCTGCGTGTGACATATTAACCAGGTACATCGTACCGGTATTATATGTACGAGTACTTGTCAAACACTATGCATATGCAGTACGTGCGAAACACCGTATACCCGAAACGATACCTCAAAACCTCGAAACTCAGCCGTTCGACACCACCGCTGTTTAGCAGCAGCAGCAGCAGCAGTGAAATGCTTGTGTTGTACTGCATGCAATATGAGTAGAATATACGTATAATACGTATGATAGTCTACTATTAATATTAATAACAGCTGAGTATAGCGCGGTATTTCGTTGTGGCATACCTTGTACTGGGTGTTCCCGAGTCGGATGACCGCGAACTTAGGCTCGCATCCATCGGGCGCGGTAGGGTACTCCCACCCCGGTGTCGGGGGGTGTCGAACCACGGTATGCGGGAAGGACGACGACGCCTCTGCCGCCGCCCCTGGTGCTGCTGCTGCTGTCGCGCTGGTGCTGCTACCGATGCTTGCCCCCCCCTGCGCAACGCCCCCCTCCGCACCAAAACCAGCTCGTGCTCCTCCTGCTCCTCCTTCCCTTGAAACTGCCCCCACTTCTACTCCTGCTCCTGTTGCTGCTGCTGCTCCTGCTCCTTCTCGCACGCCGTCCTGCTCTCGCGAGACGGGGCTTGCTGCATACTCGGCACCATCGGCAGCCCGGTCTTGCCCTTCTACTTCCTCCTCCCGTTGGAGCTGCTGCTGCTCCTGGTGCTGAGTAGAAGAAGACAAAGCGCTGCGATTTACAGCGGTGGAGAACGATAGGCTGGGGAAGGAGGAGGAGGAGGAGGAAGAAGAGGGGGGCCCCAGTCCTGTACGGTTTTGGTGCTCAGCATGACCATTCCACCCTCCCAACCATCGCTGCTGCTGCTGCTGCCGGTATTGCATCCGATCTGTTGCTCCCTGCGTTTCAAGGGCGGGTTTCGTCGGGAGTGTTTGGTTTGGAAGACCCACCGAAGCATGGGCAAAACCGTTGTCGCGTAGACAGCAGACAGCAGTAGTGTACATCAAGTACCAGGCACAAGACAAGAGCCAGAAGGGAGGGAGGGAGGGGGGAGTTTTGAATGTCTTTTGGTTCTCTGGTGCAATACTCCTATGATACGCACACTGGAGCCAAAACCACAAGCAAAATACCTGACCGTGTGCCTGGATCCCAAAGTATTCGCCATGCTCATGACCAGAGCTGTGCTTCTTCCAACCCAAGGCAACGCATTACTGCAGACTGAACACAGCAGTACAGCAGTACGTACTATACGAGTGAACAACACGGCGTCTACGAGTACTGCTGTACGTAAACACCGGCACTAACGGTGCTGGACAGTATGCACCAGAGAGGTAACAGGTACTCGTACCGGTATGAGGTACAGTCGAATAGCTCTACTATTAATAGCTGTTCAGAGCTCGAACGGCAGGACATCATCACCACTGCTGCTCACTTAGGCACCCCAAAAAACGGATGCAGCACCTAAAATACAACTGCGTCTTGCGCCGCCTTCCCCTGACTGCGCCCAGAGCAGAAGCCGTCAGTCCAAGCCGCCAAGCACACCCAAGGTCAAGAACATCACACGCAAAATCACCTGCATGAAAGGCCTGTTTGTGGTGGACATCGGAAGAGGTCGCTTTTGACAGGCCGCATCCATGATTGCCCTCGGCCAAATCCGCCTAGGCGCTGCCGTAGAGCCCGAGGCCAAAGCACGGTGCATCATGGTGACGTTGGAAAACGATGCCGCTGCCCTCTACACCGCAAAGGAGGAAGATGAAGCAACCCTCGCAAAAGAGGGGAGCAGATTTTGTAGCATTTGGATGGTCGGGAGTTCAATATTGTTCAGCGGCGTTACCCATGGATGAAACGTTTTTTTCACGGTTTCGTTTTTCCTTTTTCGACAACCGGTCAGGAGAAATCACAGCTGACGTGTTTCTTAGTTTATTATTAACCCAACATCATGCCACATCCCGGCCGGCCGGCCCATGCTGTTCACTGTTTCTCGCACTGTGTACTCGTAGTGTGCGCGTGTGTGCTGTCTTCGTTCTGGCCGTCGACGTCCAGCACACCCAGCGCCCCTACGATGAGTACTGGTTCTGCATCTATCTGCAGTTGAACTCACCACAGCTGGCGCATTTTTATACTCAGAGTCTCGTACTCAGTCGTACTCGTAGGGGATTTGCCCACATATTCTGTGCTCTGTTCTGATTTCTTCATCGTACCACCTAAATCACGTAAAACCGTCATGTCTACTCCTTCTTTTTACGACGTACTCGTATGTATCAACGCTCAACACGAGATTCGCACGTAGATACTTGCAAGTTTCTTGGCAATACTACAATAAATGAATAATACGAAAAATCTCGAACTCCGACGTTGAGTTTTCTTTCATGTACCAGCCATTTCGTCGAGTAAAAGAAACCCAGGTTGGACGAGCATCTCCTTTTTCTTACTATTAATACAGTGGACGGCCTATCTATGCAGCTGCGGTGCACGTCGTAGTAGTATCGCCAATCAAAGATGAAAAAAAAGAAAAATTATGCGTCGTGCCCACACTTATAATCCTCGATAGATTGCATATGCAGCGCCAATCAACGGCACCAGCGTGCTGTTCCCTAGTGCACTGTTTTATTAAATTAAATAAATGCTATCGGAGGGTCAAACGAGGATCTTCCAATAACTTCAGCAACAAAAACAGTGTTAGCGGACGAACCCTCGTACTCCTATCTATTAAAACTAACGGCAGGAAGCTGCACGCACCGTACGTCTTGGTTAGGCCTCAGCACAGACCATCTAAGACTTGCGGGGACGCTTGTTCGAGCTTGGTTTCTCTTCTTCGTTGTGGCATCGCTACAAAGAGGTCTCACCGTGAGTGATGAGAGGGAGGAGCTGCCGACAATAGACCCTACTGCACATAGGTAGACTATAACAAACAGTAAAAATCTACAGTATCAATAAAATAGGTCGTAAATACACAACAACGTAAACATACTGCCTGCTCCTGTTTTGCTCCAGTGTTACGAGGTATATACAAGGTATAGTACCTGACATCTGTGTGTGGTATTGTACCGCTGCTAAGCAGTTGCAAACACTATTATGGCACTGCATATGGCTACGACTGGGACCGACTATGACAGTATTCTTGGAAATGCAGGGTGCCTCATGGCAACTCTTGGGTCACTCACACGAAACACGTCAATGGTGGACGCCAACGGTCCCATCCCGGTGATTCCGACATCGTGCCCCCAACACCGGTGCGAGGGGATTACTCGTTCGAATCGGTACGTTTTGCACATTTTTTTAATTGTTTCGGAAATACCGAAAATAACCTCTCGTCTGGATAGAGCGACCGGAATATATCCCAGTCAGTCGACCCAGCAACGTGCCGGGACTGTGTGGAGGACACTACCCCCTCTGCACGCGGCGGGAGACCCTCCTGACCGTGGCTCTTAACTCTGTCTGCACGCGGCGGGAGACTCCCGGCGGCTAACACCCAAGGCGACGGGAAACGTGTATCCAGGTCGTTAGTTTTGCTCCAGTCTTTGCATGCAATCAAGGTGCAGAAGCTCGCGAAGATACGGCCGTTCGCAAGTACACGTGTACTGTACGGCATGCAAATAAGCGGTTACGCACACCTCCACACCCATTATATCCCTGGACTTAGCAGGAGCGCGAGGCCAGCATCGCTGCACACCCGGCTAGATAGATAGGTACACTCGCAGAATGACAAACAGGTAGAAACATACAGAGTTACATTAATAGATGGTGACGTTCCCAGCAGCCCCCATCAGGTCTCTATATCGCGTGCATAGAAACGCCGCTACGTATGATACGATAGTCCAGGATAGCCCAGACGCCACATTGGACACTAAATATACTACCTGGTGGTAATTGATTGCTTCGCCCTCAATGTAGTTACCAGTATACAGCAGTATAGTGCATGTGCGGCGGCAAACATACAAACCATCCTCTTATTGAGGCACAAATAACGCCGCCACATCAATACGGGTGACGGGTGGGTACCCTCACATACAGGTGCCATAACTACGGCGTGCTGTGCTTTACTATATACAGGCGTCATGTAAAGTGCTAAGGAATACGATGAGCTGCTGTGCCTACTTACCCCCTATATGGTCTATGGTCATACGACTACGGCCATGCATGGCACGAGTACACCCCTACTACCCCCCCCCCCCCCCCCGAGACCCGAGGTAGACGCCAACAACTAGTGCAATATAGGCGAAAGTTAGTCGGGCGAGCTTATAGCTCTTTCATAACGTGTATGCTGCGAGAGAAAAAAAACAGTTTCGATTCCAAATATTTTGTCTCAAAGCGAGGGTGCAGTCCAGTCCTAGACGGGGTAGTTAAAACAATAAACACACAAAAGACCTAAACGCATAGAGCGCACACTATAAGAGAGGGCCGTCAAGCCAAGTGCTACCGTTGCCATTCCTCCATGGCAGCCCAGTTACACCGAAGGAAGACCAGCAGGTCCACGTTCTCGGGGTCCAGCGAATCGCGCCCTTCGTCCTCTATGAGCCCTGCCGTCGAAAACATGCGCTCAGACTGGGCCTGCGTCGCGGGGATGGCTAGGACGCGACGCGCAATCCTCGCGAGGTAGGGGAACTCCGCGGCCTTTTGGCGCCACATGCCGAGAGGGTTGTTGTACACCTCCGTCACCGACCCAACGGCGTCCGCCTCCTCGTG
Organism: Saccharina japonica; assembly: GCA_008828725.1. NCBI lineage: Eukaryota > Phaeophyceae > Laminariales > Laminariaceae > Saccharina > Saccharina japonica. The sequence goes on from MEHQ01003498.1 coordinate 52,421, forward strand.
GAACATCAGCATCCCACCGGACTTTCTGAAGGAGGCTACCTCGGCGCGTACGGCGTGGGTGACGCTGGTCTTCCTGAAGCGGCTGGCCTCCGCGTTGTCATCGCCGCCGCCCGCTGCAGGCTGCACTGGCTGGGATTGCATAGCAGCCATGAACCCGCTCAGGCGAGGCTTCTTTGATGGTGGTGGTGCTGCTGGTGCTGCTGAAGCTTTCCCCCAGAGAATGTCGAGGGCTGCAGGAACATGCGCTGGAGCAGCAGCAGCAGCAGCAGCTGCAGCTGCAGCAGCTGCATTAAGAGGCGGGGATCCTTCTTCAAGGACCAGCTCAACAGTCTCCCTCACCACGAGCTCCCACAGGTCTTCTTTCTCATCGTCGTTGAACCCAAAGAGGACGTTTTTCGTGCGCCAGTCGAGGGCAGTTGCTACCAGCTGCCATCGCTTGAACCCCCCAGGTTGCGGCTCCTGCTGCTGCTGCTGCTGGCGGGGGCCAGCCCTAACCTTCACTACACTCGTCGTGCCGTCCCCCCAACGCCGATTGAAATCGGCGACGAGAGCATCTGCGCAGGGGCTTACGATCGATCTCGCCTCGAGCCGATGGGCGGGGGTTCCCTCAGGGGGGACAGCTCGCAGCTCCTCGACGGCAGCTTGAAGGCCCACTCGTAGTCCCATTATATTCGGGACGACAAGGCCGACCGTGACATGCTTTTCCGCCTCGAGCACTCGCTGGACCGCCATGAACGGCTCCAGAAGCGCGACGATGTGCTCGATGACAGACCAGTGCTTGTCGGAGAGGATGCGCGCGGATGACGTGTCGGACGACCCAGCGATCACAATGTCGTGAATATTGATCGCCGATCTCAGGTGAAGCAACCGCTCCAAACAGGCGTGGGTCGACCACCACTTCGTCTCGGCGTCCTGGATCACCTTCCGCTTGGGCGCCTTAACGTAGTGCAGGCTCTCCTCCAACTGTTGCGCAGCCTGTCTTGACGCGGTGTAGCGCCGGACGAGCAACCGCGCAAGTGCGATGGTCTCCCGCACGCCTGGCCAGTCGAGGAGGACTTCAGTCGTGCACCCTAAACGATTGATGCAGCACCCATGGTGCTCGGCAATGCCTTTCTCCTCTACCAGGCGACCGGCCTTCACCATCGACGGCTCACAGCAGTCAGAGGTGGTGAACGCGACAACGCGTCCCTCCAGCTTGTGCTTCTTGACTTGGGCAACCACCGAATCGGCGACGTCTTGCCCCCTTGCCGTCGACCCAGTAGCCTTCAAACAGTCCAGTGAGAAGGTCTTCATGTCCCAGTGATCGTCGATGAGGCTTACCGTGAAGGACTGGTACGTGTCGCTTGCACAAGGGGCCCACCAGTCTGTTGTGACGCTGAGGTACTGCCCCTCGAGCCGCGCAGCCATGTGCATCAGGAGCGAGTCCTTGATCTCCTCCATGGCCCGCACGATGTCGCGCCTGGAAGGGATTGGGACATCCTTTTCGAGGTGGAACATGCAGGCCCTGAACGCCGCGTTTTCCACCGCCTGAAAACGGCATCCGAGAACGAGCGCAAGCGAGTTGGAAGAGCGATCGGAGTGTTGTCCACAGTTAAGCGTCAAGACCCTTTATTCTATATCCAGTTGAGAGTCAGTGCTACCAAGTTTCTACGTTACTACCGGTGTGTTGGTGTTGTCGTCTTCACACTTATTTACATCTAACATCAGTACACCTAGTGTCCGTCCTGATTATTTATCCTAGAGAGATACAAATTATGTGGTCACAGACTGTGAGACAGAAAAAAAAACAATAATCGCAAATGAGCCAATGCACAGCAAGTGGAAGGCCAACGTACCGGGTACGAGAAAGCAACAAAGCAAAGCAGACCAGAAAATAAAAATAAAACAAAAAACAAAAACAAAAATCTGAAATGACGCCTAATACAAATGACGCAAGATGAGAAAGGCTGCAAGAAGAAAAGCATACCAGGGTACACGCTGAAGAGGAACAAAAGGCTGTTGCACGGACGAGGCAACACGAAGAACAGGAACAAACCGGGATATGGACGGCGGCGAGGAAACAAAATGATAGATCTGTACTAATAATTATATTATGTGAGTGATTGACGTTTTATGTATATGCTGTATGTCGGATGGCACTCAAACGTGCCGTGGTTTATTGTTTGAGATCATTAGGCGCGTTGGCCCATAATATAGAATTAGGCACTTGACCTTTTCGAGCAAGCTCGCATTCTGGGTTTGGTAAACAAAAGGCGTTTTTTTTTTGTAAAGGACTTTAACCGTTGGGGGGAATCAAGCAGCAGGTGTCTTCCTCAGCCTGCTGATCCTTGCAAAACGGGAGAGGAGATAGACAGAACAAAATGTCGTGTCAAACGGACCTGTCATGTGAGTACGGGGGGCTCTGTCACTAAGAAGAGCGTCCGTGTTCGTTTAGAAACCTGCGAGCCGACTAAGTATCAAGGTTAAAAGCGGGGGAGATGCCCTAATTTTGAACACGCCTCTACACCTCGAGAAAAACTTGCCGATACGAGCTACGAGCATGAGTAGTGACACCTAGAGACACGCGGCCAAGCAGCAGATGTACAGTACGTATATGGTGGATCCAGCAGCAAGCCTGAAATCGGGCCTTTGTATTAATAATTCGGGCGCACCACCGAATTGAGTTGATCTGAAGTATGCGTATGAAAGCCCTTCTCAAGGCCGTTCGAATGAGCCCATATATACGTGTGGACTTCAAGTATTGCGTTCGTGGTCGCGGTTTGAATATTGCTCCAGGGGGCACTTCACGAGACAAAAATGACAAAATCTCGATAACTACAGCGAGTCCACAGAAAATAAGGACAGATTCGGAAAGCTACACATCAGGCCTATTTTATTGGTATATTTTCAACCCCGGACAAGGTGGTGCCACCGCGCAAAAAATCACGTTGCGCATTTATTTATTTTTGATCCACATCCCACACAAAACACACTTAATTTTTCTTTTTTACCCAAATCGTCATAACTTCGTCAATTATTAATACCTTGGTCCATGTTAGACATTTTTGTGGTGCCCTGGACAAACTCTACCATAGTTGTTCAGACGCCATTTCAATTTGAGTCGATCTTCGTATTTTGAGTTTTCCATTATAAAATCAAGTGATAATTTTGTCAGTTCTCACGAATAATCAACAGCGAACACTCGGAGTTCGAACGACAGGTCCAATCGAAATAAGGTCTGAACAACTCTTGTGGCATTTGTCGAGGGCATCACAAAAATTCTCGACATTATATAAAATATAAATAATTGAGGAAGTTATGGCTGTATTAAGATTTTCAGTCTTATGGCTGGATCCACTATACGCACTGATACTTTCATTGCGTCAAAGCGGCGATTTTTTTTTCAGGTACGCTGACTTTACGCCGGGGGCTGATGTTCTGCTTCTTCGCCTTCTTTGATAATTGATACACATACTGCTGTAGTAGTGATCCCTTTATAGTGCCGGTATATGCCAACAATGCCGGGACTATAGCGGCAACCAACACAACTCGGCACACTACGAGTATAGAGGGGCCACTGCTGTACATATCGATATGCATGTGCAGTACGGGCCCTCCCGGAGAATGACCCAGGCTGCATTAAAACACACTTCTAAATGAGGAGCAAGAAAGCCGTGTGCGGCTTCCTTTTTCTGAAAGAAACCCTATTCAACAGTCGTCGGGTGCCGGGGTGCATCTATATGGGGGGGGGAGGGGGGTGTACTCGTGCCATGCAGGGCCGTAGTCGTATGACCGTGGACCCTCGCATCTCGACAATGCCGGGACGGAGCACGTCGGGTTTTCCTCGAACAGGCAGATATTGCTTGCGCCAAGCGCGCGCGAAGCGCCGTGAGATGTTGGGCGAGTCACATGAAGGACGAGCTGCATTCTGCTAAGAACCGCTTGCGAGGCGAGCTTTCTTGCATATGAATGACACCGTCGAATTCATCGATTTTTTTTCTGGTGTGGTCACTCCCGAAGACAGCAGTGGGTACACTGTGTAACTGCCTCGAGGGAGCCTTACCATGTACACACTACGTGATACGGTCAATCTACATGTGCGGAGTTGAGGTTAGCGGGGAGGGGGCAAAAGCGGCCAAAAAACGAATTCCAAAAACCAAACGCTGCAGGGTGACATAATCAAGCCCTCGGAAAACCGGATAAGCTGACGACTGATAGCGTGTTAGTTCGTTCGCTTTTATAGCACGCTTGCACATTGTACCGATCGCGACACGGCCGCGTTCTATGGAGACACGGATAACAGCAGCCCCTGCCTACCCTGCTTGCGTTGCAAGCCGTGTCGAGTTCGGCGAGGGAGGGGTAGATACATCACCTCTAATTGTCGGCCCTTCAAACCGGCTACGAGCACGTACGTACATACCGATGACGCGGCCCCAACAGCACCGGAGAGAGGCAGTTTCGACCGTTGTGAGTACATACAGCCACCACGAGAGCTCCCACTCCCGACGAATATGAGAAGAAAGGGCTGCAGTCTTCTCGGGATGAACCATGTAAAGCACGAATCGTAGCGGGGAGGGGGGAAAAGAGGCTGCTACATATTTGTAAAAAAAAAAAAACAGCTGTGAGATCGAGGATTTTGCCGAAACTCATCTTTGCATATAGTACGTGACCAAGGGCCTGAGTTACATATATTCATATATACGTAGGAGGGAGAGAGAAAATAAGGGCGAAGAAAATAAATGGGATAGGGAAAAAAAAAGGAAAAACAAACGTACTATAGAGGGGCTTGATGCGCGCGTGAAGAGTTCGCGGGGCTTTATATATGTGCGGTGTGCGCGTGCCTTTGTTCATCTCGTGGGAATACAGCAGCACCTTATGTTGTCGAAAATCTCAAACCGGGGGCTTGCGCTTTCTTGGAAAGCGTTGCTTGAAGGGCTTCCAGGGTTTGAAACAGGCGACTCGACCCGAGGGTCTCAAGAAGTAAGCCCTAGCGCCCCCGGCACGTCGTAGGCGGGATAAGGCACGTGGCGTAAAGGGCGCCGCAGGGAACAAAAAATGGAGCAAGGCAACGCCTTATGACCTTTTTGCCGTAAGTGCCTTTGTATGCCTTAAATGTCTTAGCGGATAAGGCAAAATGCCTTAGGCCTGCCTGACTGACTTTCTCCCTGGAATGTGGTTTGTAGTTCAAAATAGTATACGTTCGTATAGGCACCAAATGACATTTTTAAGGCAAGCCTAAAGCACTTCGTAAGACAATTGTCTTGATCCAAATAAGCCATTTAAGGCATGAAAACGAACTGGAGGAAACTATTAATATGGTCTTACATCGTGCCTTTGACTCAATCACACACCTTGCGTGGCCCCGAGCCCCGGTTTTAGGGAGTAACGGCGTTATTATGGTGCACAACACGTGCCGTACTGCCCCTTTTTCAGGCGCGGGTATGTTGCCTGACGCAAGTAAGGCACGTACAGCACCAAACAGCATCTAAGGCAAGCTTCTGCTGGGAAAAGGCTCTGAGGGATTATTCAAGGCACGCCTTAGGCGCTTGAGCTCACCAACAATAATAGAAGTGAGTGCGTAAAAGAGGCAAGGCTGCTGAAAGATGCTACTACTACAACTGCTGCTGCTGCTCTTTGCTGTTGTTGTTGGTGGTGGTGGTTTCGCTTGCTGGTACCCATCTTCTGAGCGGGGCGGAACAATATACTAGTAAAGCAGTAGGCTTATGTTTATTAATGGTAGTACTGTACCGCTATGCTGTTGCTGCTAAGGCTGAACACTACATACTACAACACATGCATGTATGACACAAGCAATACAACAACTTTACTGTCACGCTCCTCATTATCACACACATACAGTAGGTAGCATACAGCACCTTGTCTGCGTGTTTATTGAGCAAGAAATCCAAGGAGCGCGATGAGTGTTTCTTCTTCTGAAATAAATGGTCACTCTGTACGTCTCAAACATCCCGCTGTTCAGAGGGGGGAGAGTGTTAAAAAGGATTACCCTGGGCTGGGTATTCGATCGAACTTTTACCCCTACGACGTATAGCTCAGTAGGTAACACCCTCACACCACCCCGAGCCTTGCTTATCTCAATCCCGAAGCCGCGACCATCGCCCCCCCCTGGCGGGTGAGGGGGTCGGAGGCGACCCCGGAGAGCCTCGCTGGAGATGCCTCGCGGAAGGCGCGTTCTAATCCCGATTATTATGAAAAGGCTTTACTTGAAAAAAAGTAGAAGCTGTATACCGCGACCGTGAAGTTTGGGTCATGTTTCACATCAAATCCTAGATCTGGGGGTGGTAGATTGGCCCTATATATCTCCTCGCTTCTCTTATGCGTACATGTATACAACAAGGTCGGTGTTTTCGTACACGGCGCATTGTGATACGTTTCTGTCGTTTTACGAGGTGTTGTCGAGAGACGTACATACACGTAGGCACTGCGAGTACCTACTGGTAAGTCATAAAATAGTCATAATAAGTCGTTACGCTATATACTGGCAGCACTGGCAGCCCCTACAGCCAGTATAGCAGCTGTAGTACTACTGCCAGCACTCGTAGAGCTGTGAGTCGGCACGACTTAAGTCGCCAACTAGTTATTAGTCGGAAAAATAGTTAGTCGTTTCCCGGAGGTGCCGAGTGCCGACTAGCCGACTTATTGGGTTTCCATAAGTGTAGGAAGGATTATTGAATAGGGGATACCGGTACATTTTAGTTTTTTAAAGGGCGGGGCCCCCTCGGCCGAGCGAGGGCTGATTTGGCTCGCTTCGCTCGCCTAATTTACGCCAGCAAGTCGCGGCTGACGACCAGCTGGCTTCGACAACCAGCTTGCCAACTACAGCCAGCTAGTTGGCTAACGACACCTACCGATTTGATATCACATTTGTCGTGAAATCCTGCACTCACAGCTCCAGCCAGTAGTACAGCAGCAGTACACCGGTATGATAGTACGTAATGGCAATGCATATTGGACCTGGTCCCGGCTCCCAGCCCCACCGCTTCCACACTCACCGACAGCGGCTGGTGACTGTCGATTATGAATCGTACAATCTTCCGTGTGAACGGCTTGACATCGTCCATGAAGGCCAAGGCCGCCCCCGCCCCCTCCCCCGCCCCCTTCCCACCAGCAGCGACCCAGCCGCTGCTACCGCCGCTGTCGCTGGCCTTGGCGCTAACAGCAGCAGCACCAGCAGCAGCAGCAGCTTCTTCTTCGTGATACTTGAGAGCCTCCCTGTGCCCTTCCCTCTTCTTCGTGTCGAGGTGCTGCCTCAGATGCGTTGGGGAGCTGTACCTTATCTCTGCCAAGCCGAGGTCGCCGTTTGCCTCGCAAAGCTTGCAGACGGCTATGCCGGAGAGCGACTCGCTGGTGTACACCATGAAGAACTTCCACAGGGGGCAGGTGGACCGGGCGGGCTTGCTACGCCGACTCTCGTTCAGCACACGGTAGCGGACCGACTCTTCGTCGCGCGGTGCACTCGACCCTGGGGTGACTCGCTGTTGGCGGCTGCTACTGTTCGAAGCATTGCTGGCCTCACCATTACCATCATCATCAGCTTGTTCGATGATGGCATCTCCCACCTCGGCGTCGTCGGCATTTGATTCGCCGGCGGGGCTAACAACGCCGTCGGCACCTTCAAGAGAGATGGATTGCTCTGCCATGTGTTCACGTGTTCACACTGCCACCGCTGCTGCTGCTGCTGCTGCTGCTGCTGCTGCTGCTGCTGCTGTGTGTACGAGAGGGCGCTGCCTGCGGCTGTGCTGTTCGTCGCAGAGTGTTCCAGCCGAGGGTTGCCCCCGCGGGCATGTTCAAATGTTCAAACCATTCGTAAAGCCTTCCTACAAGCGATGAACACCAAACTTGAAACATTGAGGTGTGCAAGTAAGTGTGCAACTTATAAAGTTGCACATATATATGTCGAACCTCAGTCAGATAGATCATGATCTATCTACAACAACAGTACGCGTAGTAGTAGTAGATAATCCAGTTCCTCACCTGACCTTGTGAGAGGTTGCGCAGGATCTGCATAGTACATATCCAACCCCCCAGGAAACATAAATGTTCTCGATGGTGGGAATGAAAGGGCTCCCACCCGGCAGCATTAACTCGTAGACACTATTAATAGAGATCAGGAATCGATCTGCACTGGAATATCTACTCTGTGCATCATGAACTACATACAGCAGTAGGAATCGATAATGATCTGTACGAGGCGTGAAAAGTTACAAACTGTTGAAGACGGCTGACTACAACAACAGCAGTAGTAGTCCGACTAATAACTATGATACCACAGGTCTGTGCCTGCCAGCCCACAGACTCTGCATACATACTTACTTGCTTGTAAAGGAAGAAGAAGAACGCAGGAAGCGGGGGGCTGTTATGACACCCCGCGTCTTCTATTATATGGTGGCGGCTGTTTTGGTTGTATGAAGTGTCGCCTGATTATTTTGTAGTACCTTGAAAAGGCGATATCGCGTGCCTAAACGACCAACTTAAGGCCTAGCGGTCTTGTATGAAGTGTCGCCTAATTGTACCTGGTAGTAGCCCGTTATCGCATGCCTGAACGACCAACTCAAGGCCTCCTTGAGGACCACCCGACCACCCCATGCTAGCCACAACAGCAGACTAGTAGTAGCTTGAACGCAGCGGACTTCGTGTACAACTGCTGCTGCTGTGTCCCTTTTCTTGTGTTGTACACCCCTTGATGTATGTGCGTTGTTTGCGTTCGTTCTTGTCCCTCTTTTGAACACATGCAGTTCCCTACCACCTGGTACTGGTAGGTGTTAGGGCCCGAATTAACGAGTATAAAATAATTTCAATTTGGACAAGGGTGCACAAAAAAAAGTTATCGACACCACCCCCCCCCCCCCCCTATATTGGAGGGAAGAAACCGGACCGTTGTGATCCCAGAAAACAATAAGTCAAGTTTTTTTTTAATTACCCCCCCCCCCCCCCCCCCCCCCCCCCCGACCAGCGAAACAAAAATAGGGGGGTCTCTAAAACCAAGTTAAAAAAAGGGAACAAAAAACGAAAAAAAAATGTTTTTTGCTCATTTCGTCCTGTGATCACAGCGATCCGGTTTGTTTTCATTCTGACCTTCCTAGGTGTGTGGTGTCGTTTTCTTTTTTTTTTGTGCACCCTTGATTTGGAAAAAAAAATCAAATTCGCTTTTCATTGGTCAACACACGCACCGGCACCAAATATTATGCCCCAAGATCCTAATCTTTGGTGCTGGTGCGTGTGTTGGCCAATGAAAAGTGGATTTGAATATTTTTTTCCGATATTGAATTTTTTTCTTCTTCGTTAAAACGGGCCCTTAGCCTCGGGTCGGAATTAAACAAAAAAAAAATGTGTCCGATAAATAACGCAACACCAAAACCACAGACAGCAGTCGTCGAGTGATTATGGCACAAGAGCAGCAACGTATGCACGTACAACTGCTGTCGGTACGCATTGCAAATCGATTTGTAAGTCAAAAGAGCAAATAATTCTCTAGGTTCACCTGAGGGTCTAAACGTGTCCTAATATCTCGGCGACGTCGACTCGGGTTCTAAAAGTTCAATCAAGGAAAGGCTCGTAATAATGTGTAGCGTGTGCACGAACAATTGTGCCAGCGTCAGTCAGTGCTTCCAATTTCCAAGCTCTACGTACCTAGCTCGCAAAAAAAGCAGTGGCGCTACTACAGCCGGCCAACCGATTCTCCGATTCTACGAGTCGTAGGCTGGCCCAGCTCGTACAACAACAGCAGCAAGCAGTAAAAAAGTGAAAGTAAAAATATGTTCGTAGGTACCTGGCGTGTAACAAGTAGTTCTCGACATTATTCATCATCCTAGACAACGCCACAAACAACTAAAAGACCGCGTGGTGACCGTTTCGTCGAGGAGGGTCGAGTCGAGTGGACGCGCCCACAGAATCGCAGAATTGACAACGAGCAACCACCAACGCAACAACAAAGACACGGTAAGCCACCACCAGAAATAAACCGACCACCAACACGACGTGGAGAGCTTCCGACTTCCGCAACCTACATATATATAAACAAAAAAACAAAGAAAATATGAGCTGTGAGGTTGACGATTCTATATAGAATTCAACATCTTGATATTATTGCAAAATTATATTTGTCGCTTGTATTACAGCAGTACAGGGTTCAGGATACCTGACAATAAACCGAGCACCGCTACGAAAGAACAGAAGTCTGAGATCAACAGGGAAGAATGAGAAAATCCCGATGCGTTTGTATTGAAGTTAGTGTAGAACACACCCTTTCTCAAGTAAGAACACCTGGCAATATACCGAGCACTGCTGCTAAGAACAGAAGTCTGAGGTCAACAGGGAAAAAAAAATGAAACCCCCGAAGCGTTTGTATTGAAGTTAGTGTGGAACACACCCTTTCCCAAGTGAGAAATCTAGGTTCCCTGTTTCTTAGTTACAGTACGTTCGTACTCCTGTAGGTGTTCTGTACTTAATGTTACTCGGGAATTTAAGATTAATACGAGCACTATCCGCGAACACCTCACCAAGCAGGTCAACGCGTAATCGGTATACTGGCGTAACTCTTCGGCACCAACTAGCACCCCCCAGAGCTTTTAGCAGACCACTCTCTCACTATGCGTACAAAACAAACGTGGCATGCATGTACACCAACCACTACGAGTACCACTACCACCGTCCACCACCAGCAGAAACGAGTAACAAAGAACTTGCCGTTCACTAAAAGTGAGCCCTTCGGCAGTACAACATCCCACCGTATCATACATAGATGGGTGGGTTTGGAGGACGCTCTCGGACCCCCCCCCCCGCCCTCGGGCTCGTACACGCCACTGCTGTCTTCAACTCAACACGCAAATTTAGTAGCCTCCCCCCCTCCTCTTACCCCTGCCCCTCCCCCCACCCCTTCCTCTCCCTCCGGTCCCGCCCCCCCCTTGCCTCGGGCCCCCGCTCCTCGCGAGGAACCCCTTCCACCCCTACCCCCGCGCCCCCTCGGCATCGTGCGCTGTGGTAAATTTCGTCCCGGCCTCGTCGCGGTCGATTTAAAACAAACAGATAGGTAGGCAGGCAGGCAGCCAGGCAGGCAGGCAGTAGGGAGAAGGGACAGGCAGGCAGATACAAAACAGACAAGCAGAGAGGGCGGCAGGCAGACCGACCAAATAGAGGGTGGAGGTTGGGCGAGGGAGGCGGAAAGAGGTAACGGTAAGGGGGTGAGGTTGTTGCGCTTGTCAGAGGTGGAGGGGGGGGGTGGGGAGTACTCATTTGTTTCTTGCCTTACAAGTAATTTGCCATTGACCACGCATCCATCTCGAGACGGAGCAAGGTGGGACGGACGGACGGACGGGGGAAACAACATGCAGGCGTTTTCACATGTTCATCTATCCATTGGTTCACGAAAAAAAAACCCCGCACATGAAGGCCGGAAAATCAAACAACAAACCAAGTTACAGACCGCGTCAGCGGCGGGAGCGGTCCGGTTCGGCTCAACAAGAGGCCAACCAGGAGCCGAGGCAGACTCGCCCGAAACCACACCTTGAGGGTCGGGAGCTCCGTGCAGATGTCGAGCCAGTCCTCAGTCTCGCAGACATGCCTCACGCCTTCCATGTGCTCCTCGGGGATGTCGAATACGCAAGCCAGCCCATCCTCAGAGATCTGCGAAACAAAAAAACAGAAAAAAGTACGTGGCGCGCCCCCAGAAAAACATGTAAATATGCAAGTTGAGGGACACACAACGGAATAAACCACCCCCCCCCCCCTCCATTGTAGGGATGCGAGGGTCTATGGTCATACGACTACGGCCATGCATGAATATCGAGTACACCCCCCCCCACCCCACATGCTCCGTCCCGGCATTGTAGGGATGCGAGGGTCTATGGTCATAAGATAAGACTACGGTCATGCATTAATATGAAGTACACCCCCCCCCTCCCCCCCGCCCGGCTCAAAATAAACAAATATTAATGAACAGGAGACACACACAGGAGCAAGAAAACACAACAAAAAACGGATATGAGTTAATACGTACCTGGTACGTACGTAAAGTTTGGTAACGTACAAACGGAATGAACGAAAAAAAAGCGCGGGCGAAAACGAACACATTACTAACGAAGAGGAGACAAAACACAATAACAAGAAAATAAAAAGAAGACGGATTCGTATACGCTCGACTGCCATCGATTACGAGTTCGTAAAAATATAAGTTTTTTTGGTGGTCGACGATACCAGCTTCAACTGTTTTGGTCAACGCCGCGATAACACACGATGGACGATAGCCACGTGGACATGGACAACGACCACCATAGATCAGCCAATCAATCAATCAATCAACCAATCAAACAATCGAATAGTTAGTCTATCGACCAACCAACCAACCTTTCAATCAATCAGTTAAATCTCAAGTCAACCGACCAATCCATCAACCACCCTTGAAATAACTCAGCCAATCAAAACAGCGAACAGATAAACCATTCTTGAAATAACTCAGCCAAATCAAAACAGCGAAAACATAAATCAACCCAACCCACGAGCCTACCAGTCACCCAAACACTTCCACCAACAAAACTTCTCCCAACCAATAATAATCATCAATCAAACTACCCAACCACTAACAGATCAGCCAAAAAAACCCAAAAACACACACACCCCTATGTCAGAGGATATAGCCATGCATCTTCTTACGGTAATGTCTACAGTACAGGGCATCCACTACTTGGATACACCAATGATTACCCGCGAAACCCCGGTTCCGAGAACCTCAGCTCAAGCTTCCGAAACAGAGAGCATCCATCGACGAAGAGCTGGCGAGCGTATCTACTTTCGTAGATAGTCGCTGGCACATTTTTTAACTCTCTACCCCCCACTCCCACCCACCCACCCACCTGCATGCCGCGAACGTTGTCCGCGGCGGCGCTGGTGAGGACCCTCCTGATCGCAGTCCAGCAGTACGACATGTACTCGATGGGGTGGTCGCTCTTGAAGACCACGGTTACGTGCCCCTCGCTGTTGCTCAGGAGGGATCGCACCGGCATGGCCTCGGTGCGGCCCGTGATGCAAGCCAGGGCAGCGCATAGGGCGTCAACGGGACCCTTTTCCTCGATGAGCTTCGCGGGATGAGAGGCAGGTCGGGTGGGCGGGCGGGAGATAGTGTCAAAGGTTTGGGAACGAAAGAGGATTGTAGGGGGCAATACTACACAGATTCTCCCAGTAGATTTCGTCCTCCGAGTATCAGTGTACCTGGTATGTGGATACCAGGTCCTATCTTTTTGCAAGACGGCATGTTTGCACATCTGAAAAAGAGGGGGGAGGGGGGGTGTACTTCATCTTCATGCATGGCCGTAGGCGTATGGCCATAGACCCTCGCATCCCTACAATGCCGGGACGGAGCATGTCGGGGTTTTCACCGACCAGGCAGACATTGCTACTAGCACCAAGCGCGAAGCGCCGTGAGGTGTAAGAGGGGGGGGGAGGGCGTACTCATTTGTTGCTTGCCTAAGTCATTTGACCATTGACCACGCATCTCTTTCGAGACGAAGCAAGAGGGGGGGGAGAGGTGATGTGGATACCAGGTCCCCTATCCCCTACTAGACCGTACCGCCTCAATATCATTACGTATAATCCTTCAAGGCCATCCTGGCGCCTGTGTTGCTGGCCCCCGAGAGAGTGGTAACGCCACATAACCCACCTCGGTGTGACTGTCTCCACACCAAAACCCGAATAAAGAGATAAAAGCTGCTGCGGGACGACCTACCTACCGTCCCGCGGTAGAGAGTATAATCAACAGTAGTCATAATACTATAGACATGTAATAGTACGGGCCATAGTAATCAGAGCCGACGATGGCCTCAAAAACCAGGAATCCCTCCATATGTTTACAACACCGTATTTGATTCTGGGTACAATATACAATACCCCCCCCCTCCCGCGTGCTCCGTCTCGAACGGGATGCGTGGTCAATGGTCAAATGACTAAGGCAAGCAACAAATGAGTACGCCTCCCCGCGTGATAGAATAGTAGCGATAAAACGATCGCTATCTTAGGAGATAGATGGTGGCCACAGGCGGCGAAACAGGAAGGGGATAGGATTAGCAAACCATTTCTTTTTTAATATACGGAAAAAACGTAATGAGCGCCCAAATGTTGGAGGTGTCTCTATCCATAGTAGGAGTAAGAACGGCGCTCCGTCTCGAAAGAGACGCGCGGTCAACGGTCAAATGACTAAGGCAAGAAACAAATGAGTACGCCCCCCCCCCGGTGACAGAAGTGTTGTTAAAATAAAAAAGGACAGTTTCATGCAAAGGATCATTTTATGATCTCGTATTCAAATACTCGTGTACCTGCTCGGCGGCGCTTTTGTAGAGGCTGAGGACGCTGGCGTCGACCGCTTGGATGTCGTCGATCGCCGCTCCGGCCGACGCGTTGACGATGTCGTCCGGCTGCGGCGCCCCCTGCCACGCGAAGTCGTTCCCGATGTGCCGTTCTGTCGAGAGTCGCGGGACATAAACGGCAAAACCACAGGGCACAAAACGCACACACAAAACCAAAACATCAAACACAAAACAAAAATATTTTTTGTACATATTATACGTCCGCGTATTGCGATCGATCGGCTCAAAACAGAATTCCATTAGTTGACACATAGAAAGACATAACACGTACGTATCAAATGTACGAGTGTAATATGATACCAGGTACCTCGTATGTATTACCAAAACAAAAAAAGCATAGCAGAAACACACACGTGCTTCTTCATTGTCTATTTACCAAAAAAAAACATCTGTGAGATCGAAGATTTCGTCGAAACTCATTTTTGCAAGCTGAGCGTGATGCTTCGATCGCGCATTGTATGCACGAGGGATGCGAGGGTCGATGGTCCTACGACGACGGCCATGCTTGACAGCAATACCCCCCTCCCGCTTCCCCCCCCACAAAATAAAAAAACACAAACCCACACATAAATGCCCCCCCCCCCC
>MEHQ01003498.1:67441-153057 GCA_008828725.1 Saccharina japonica
CCCCCCCCCCCCCCCCCCCTATAGGCTCTTCTTCGTATACTTGGTATACGAATACGCAAAAAAGCCTACATATCATACGCACCGATCTCGCCGAGCCCTCCCCTCTGGCGGGGGGTGTAGAGCGTGATGCACATTCCCTTCCGCCCGGCCCTCCCGGTGCGGCCCGAGCGGTGGACGTACGACTCCGTGTCCACGCGACCGCTCTGATGGGAGGGGGGTTCGGAGTTAAGGACGAGATCGACGATCATGTCCAGCCCTCGGGCGGCCACATCCGTCGCCACGAGAACCTAGAAACATAAATAAATAAATCAGATATGGAGGGATTTTGATAGGAAAGGAGGGGGGGGGGGGGGGGGGGGGGGGGAGGGAGGGAGGGAGTGAGAGAGCGAGGGGGGGAGGGAAGAGGCACTGTGGGTTATGGGGAGTCCAGCCCAGCTCAGCGCCTACGCCATCCTTCTAGTTGCAGTTGTTGCTTCGTTCGTTCAAGTGTTTAAAGGAGTACACATACATACGTACATATACCATCCACGTTCACGGGGCAACGATCGAAAGCTGCAGCGAAGTACACAGCTTCTGCACTGTACCAGTTTGATCAGAAAAATACCCTTGAATGTAAATTCCGATTACAGCACATATAGTGGTGGTACCCATGTTTTCAAGACCATCCAGTTTAAGGCTATAATAGAGTGAATACCAGGTAAAAAATCGGCTTGTCCCAGGAAAGAAAAAAACTACATGGGAATCACGGTAGTAGTATGGGGTCCCTTTTCCAGCAGCGTAAGATAATACCATATTAGAGATAATACCATATTGAAGATACGACAATAATAGAGATACTCACTACAATATTAGAGATAAGACCATATTAGAGATAGTACCATGTTAGAGATAAGGCCATATTAGAAATAAGACCACGCACTTTTGCTTATCACGGGGCGGTCTTGAACATGGTTTCACTACTGTACCCGAATCGACCACTCCTACTATAAAATCCGTTCATCCTATCCTATCCGACCATCGTGTCGAGAGCGGCGAGACGGACAGACAGACGACAGACAGACAGACAGACAGACAGACAGACAGACAGACAGAGCCTCTTTTATACCCCTTTTGTTCACCTTGAAGGATCCCTTTTTGAAACCGTCCAGGGTGGACTCCCTGTTGGCCTGCGTGATGTCGCCGTGCAGAGCCTGGCAGTCGTACGTCATCTGTCCACGCACGAAAAAAAAAACGCGCAAAGCAAACAAAAAACAACCCGTAAGTACGCGCGATCGAAGTATTACACTCAGCTAGAAAATATTGATTTTTCGACGAAATCCTCGATCTCACAGCTGTTTTTTTTTTCAATTTTAAAATAATAGCCAATCACAGCACACAAAAGCAAGGAGATGGAGCGGGGGGCCAGGACATACCGTAGGTTGGTTTGGGTTAGGGTAAGGGTAGCGTAGCGTGTTGTAGGATGTAGCGGAGGTTATGCTATGCTATTTTTTGAGGCAGGGTAGGGGCAGGGTGCGGACGTTTCAGTCGACGCGGGAGGACGCCGCGAGAAGAGGAAGACACGCCCGGAACCGAGAGACAAGGCGGACGTGTACGTACAGAAAAAAAAAGAAAACGATATCATCCTTGACAACTGCACCCACCCACCCACCCACCCACCCACCCGCACACACACACATATGTTTCCGAACAAACTACGGGTACAATGCTTCCGAACTGGAAATTGGAGGCATTTTTTGGCAGATAAGGGCCCCCCCCCCCCACCCCCCGCCGTGACATATCGAACATACGCTCAGGTCCAATACAAAAAGTCGTTGCCCAATCCGCTTCGTGGTGCAGAAGACGATGGTCCGCTTGTTGCCAGCCCGCCGTACATGCGCTGATGAATGTCGTTGATCGTTGCTCGTCACGACTGTCGCGGTCGGTCGCACGAGCATCACCAGAGTGGCGGTGAGAGCAAAGCGAGGGAGGGAGGGAGGGGAGGGAGGGAGGGAGGAGAGGGGGGAGGGAGGGGAGAGGGGGGAGGATTCGAGGAGGGAGGGGAGGAGGGGAGCGAGTGAGGCGATGCGAAGGGAATAGTGAGAAGGATGAGGGAGGGCACAATAAATAAGAGACACCGTGGGCTAGGGAGAGTTCAGCTCTGGGCCGGGTCGTAGTAATGGTTTGTTTGGCCTGTGCGCTACAGTAGTTCGCAGCATGTACGTCAACTCTGACGACAAGGACATCATCTAGGTCTTCCACAGCTCGCTACCCTTCCTCCTCGTCCTCTGAATGTTTGTCGTCAAATCTTCGAGACAGCTCTTGCGAACGAGGACGGCTATCGATAATAGCTCTTGCGACAAGGTCAGCTCTACTTCTTGCACCACAACCACCACCACCCCCATACACGGGAGGCCCCTATATACGCAACGCCACCTCGGAAATAAACTCCTGCAACACCTTTTTTTTTTCAATTTCTATCTTGCACGCCGGCTTAGACCCACAACCCTAACTGCAACCCTTTGGTCCGCAGCGGCGATCGGGCGGTTCCGCCGCGTGTTTCGGTGGGCGTTGCCCCAAAACCAAAATGGCCGGACGAACGTAGTGTTGCACAAGGCTATTTGCAAGGTGGTGTTGCACGAGTGTATTTGCAGAGGTGGTGTTGCACGAGGTTATTCGCAAAGGTGGTGTTCCACGAGGTTATTTGCATACGTGGTGTTGCACGAGGTTATTCGCATACGTGGTGTTGCCACGAGTGTATTTGCAGAGGTGGTGTTGCCACGAGTGCACTTGCAAAGGTGCCGTCGCACGAGTCGAGCTGTTTGCAAGATAAAAGTGTTGCACGAGTTCACTAGTTGCAAGGTGGTGTTTGCAATTACAACAGTAGGGCCCTCTCCTGACACCACACCACACCTGGTCCAGTGGCAGGGTATGCCGATGTGCTTGACGTCCTTGGAAGCCTTCACCGAGCCCTCCTTCACGAGGTCGATGAATATCCGGTCCGCCTTCATGTACGCTTTCACCACCTATTCTCGTCGCCGATAACAACAACAACAACAACAACCATAGTGGGGAAAGGAGGGAGAAACGCCCACTTTGTGAGCCCGGATCTGAGCTACGAATATTAATAGGACAGAGAAAGAAAGGAAGGGCGAAGATAATAAATGGGATGGAAAAAACAAAAAACATTTTTTTTTTTGCCACCCTCCGGATCTATAACCCTACGTAACCGAGGGGGACACATAAAACATGAAACATCTGACAGCAGCTGTGGCATGCTTGTATTTCGTTACCTTGTCTACCCAGGGAGGCATGGTCGCGCTGAAGAGCAGCATCTGTCGTCCCTTATCCCCCTCTTCTCCGCACGCGTCGAAAACCTGGAATATCGTAAGAGTGGCGCAGCGTAGCGTGGTGAGATGTAGGTGCGTGCATAGGGTGTTAGCGCGGCGAGGTGTTGGTGTGGTGTTGGTGTGCAGTTGGTGTGGAAGGGGTGTTGGTGTGGTGTTGGTGGTGGCGTGTTGTAGTGGGGGTGGTGGGTGACCATTCGAGTTTTTTAGTGTTGAACGCACCAAACGCGAGCGGCCAAGTTTGGACGTGGAACACCTTTTCGTCAATTGTCGCCCCAGGATACCCAACCTACACTTTACACACGACACAAGCTATACCCAAATACTCCAAGGCATGCATACCCAAGTCATATCCAAGACACGACCGGAACCCCCCAGATACCCAAGTTGCACAAGGCACACAAGCTAACCAAAGACGTACCCAAAACACACCCAAGCCATACCCAAGATACTATATAACCAAGATAAACACCCCATACACACACCTTCTCCATCTCCTCCTTGAAGCCCATGTCGAGCATCTGGTCCGCCTCGTCAAGGATTAGGAACTCCGTGTCCGACAGCTGCAGGGTGCCCCTCCCGACGTGGTCGAGCAGCCGGCCCGGGGTGCCCACCACCACGTCCAGGCCCCATCGTAAGGCGTCTTCCTGAGGGTCACCGCAACACAAGCCAAAGACATTACCCGTACACGTAGGATAAGAAAAAAATTGTACGTACCAGGACAAGACAAGGCGTTAACCCATTCAGAACTGAAAAACGTATCCTACACAAATTACAAGATGTTTGTCCCCAAACATGTACGTGGGACCAGTTCTCAAGGGGTGAAGACGCTGAGAACACGTATATATGCACATACCTTGGGAAGAAACAAGAAATGATCAAACAGTACGTAGTACATACGACACCAATAATGAAAAATGAGACACAAGAAACAATACGCAAGACAGCAAGATAATACACCAAATACAAGGCACGACAAAGACAAGGCACGAAAGTGACAAACAACGGCAACAGCAACAACGGAAAATAATAACAACAACAACAGCAGCGACTAACAGCGGCTGTTCAATTCAATTACCTGTGGGCGGTAAGGGGCGCCGCCGTAGATGCAGAACGTCTTCAGGGAGGGCACCGTCAACTCGAAGTCTGCGGCCACCTGACCCGTCGCCATCGTCGTCATTGTTAATCAAACAAAAAACCACGCAACAAAAAAAAAACCAGGCAAACGAAGGAACAGGGTACATACAGTAGTCCGTCAGATAGATATACGGGGTAGGGCAAGGGTAGGTGTAACAAGGGTATGTAAAAGGACAACGATAAGGAGAAGGACAAAAAGTTAGGGTTCCTCGTACCCCATGCAAGATCACCCCGCCCCACGCACTATCCTCTTCCAACGGATACAAGGAATCCCAACCCCATCCCACGCCATTCAACTCCACCTGAACCCCTCCACACCTTCTAAGCGAGCTCTCAAGGGGGGAACGTGACCATGACCCCAGCCTTGGGTCTGCCTGAACCCGGGCAGCTACCTATATGCAGCCTCCACATTATTTTACCACTACATAAGAGCCCCCCCTTCCCCTCCCTCGCTTGATGCAAGCAATGCCTGCCTGGTTGGTGGAAACCCGACGCGTGCTCCGTCTCGGCGTCGTCGGGATGCGAGGCTCTTATGATAATACAACTACGGCCATGCATGGCATGAGAGGGATAAGATAAGCAACACCTTTTTCATATGTAATACACGGAACAAAAAACGTGATGAGCGCCCACACGTTGGAGGTGTCTCTATTAGAGAGCAGGAACGGTGCTCCGTCTCGAAAGGGATTCGTGGTCCAATCGTCAAATGACCAAGGCAAGCAACAAGCGAGTACGCGCCCCCCCCCGTCCCGGCATTGTAGGGATGCGAGGGTCTATGGTCATACGACTACGGCCATGCATGAAAATGAAGTACCCCCCCCCCATCCCCCCCTACGTAGGCGAAGGGGCCCGCCGCCTAGCGCCCAATTTCCGCGGCCACTATTATCAATTCCAGAAAAAAAAACGAAAGCAACCTATTCTCGAACGCCCCCAAAAAACAAGATATATTATGATATTCCCAAACTCACAAAATAATGCCGACAAAGTCTCAGTGGTTCAACCAGACCAGGGAAATTAAAGGTACCGTCGGCCGGTCCCACACATACAACCCCCATATACGCATCCACCATACTATGTATTGTATATATTATATATGTCTGGTGGTATGTGACGACATCAATCAGAGCAGCACACATATATATATGCATACATACATGTGTATCTCTCTAATAGGGTGAAGAAGCAGAGCTGATCTCTAGAGTGGGTGTTCTGGGTGTCGATGGGTACAAATAATGAAACAATCATGTGTTAACCAGGGCTGTGCACGGGTCGGGTCAAACCTCGCGGGTCAGGTCGGGTCGGGTAACGGTGACCGGACCCGATCCGTGAGAATCTGAAAATCTACTGACCTGATCCGACCCGACCCGACCCGACCCGACCCCGGCTCTACTGGCCGCTGAGGATGATATGCGTGGTGCTGTTGCTGCTGAGAGAGATATTTGTGGTGACAGTCTCAACTCAAAATATCTCGCCTCAATTAAACTCAAAGATCAACGGAGGAATGAAAACTCGACTGTTTTTTTCGGGTGGATTCAGTACAATAGTACTTATTTTTCAGTGTAGAGATATTACTGCTGTGCCTGGCTGTAATACGTACAAGAACAAACAGCAGTACGTAAGAGTAGTACCAGGTCGAGTACTGTATGTACGACGTGCGAGGAGCTGGTGTGTATAGTATTGCTGAGTGCTGTTGTGTAGTACATACTGCTGTACAGCAGTACTACTGTTGTAGTGTACAGTGCCCCGTTGCCAGCTTTTAAATATGCTGAGAGAGATATTTGTGGTGACAGTCTCAACTCAAAATATCTCGCCTCAATTAAATCAAAGATCAACGGAGGAATGAAAACTCGACTGTTTTTTTCGGGTGGATTCAGTACAATAGTACTTATTTTTCAGTGTAGAGATATTACTGCTGTGCCTGGCTGTAATACGTACAAGAACAAACAGCAGTACGTACGAGTAGTACCAGGTGCGAGTACTGTATGTACGACGTGCGAGCAGCTGGTGTGTATAGTATTGCTGAGTGCTGTTGTGTAGTACATACTGCTGTACAGGAGTACTACTGTTTTGTAGTGTACAGTGCTAGATACGAGTCTGCTCAGACACACGAGAGTCAGAGAAGAATTGAGATTTCCCCCCCGTTGCCAGCTTTTAAATATCTCGACTTCGCATATCCATGCGGAACCGCTTGCTCGGCTCGAAGTGTTTTTGCCGCACGTGCCAAAACTGAAACTGAGCCCGCCACCGGGACCTCGACTGGTGCATTTCTGACAGAGACTGAGACATGAAGTTGCGAACTGAGTATCAGCAATTACAGTAGCGTTTCCTCTTTCTGCAATAACACCTGGCATTGCCTTGATTCTGCACGTAGTATGTGTCAGATGTCAAAACACGAGCGAGCGCCATCAGATTGTTGTTGTCGTAAATCTCACAAACTATCCTAGGACTGAGACTATCCAGGGAACCCCGAACGCGACTGATTACATCTCTGAGACTGACTGTTGAGACTGAGAAATGAGGTTTGCGAACTGAATATTTCAGCACGCAGCAGTCCCTTCTTCCTGCAACCCTTGGATGCCGATTCTGACTGGTCGTATTGCACTGGGCGTCAGATATCTGCACGTGGGCGTCAATATCGAAATAGAGCGAGCGCCATCACATTGTGTAAATAATAAGGATGGTACCAAATAACTAATGTACCAGGTATATGTCCTATCCGAAGCATGGGTGCCGGCGAATGCCGGCACCCATGCGGAGCCCTTGTATATATAATATATATCAGCAGCAACAATCCAACGAACTCTCAACGAACAAACGAGACTAACACTCACACAACACCCAGACCCCCAACTTAAACCACGACCAATCACAGCCCAATCAGCATACATCCGCAACCAACAGCAGCCAATAAATCCCACACATCAACCACCAACCAATCAGCCAATCAACATCCACAACACCACCAACCAATCAGCCAATCAATATCCACAACACCACAAACCATTAAGCCAATCAACATCCACAACACCACCAACCAATCAACCAATCAATATCCACAACACCACAAATCATTAAGCCAATCAACATCCGCAACACGATCAACCACATCAGCCAATCAACATCCACAACCCCGCCACCCAAGTAACCAATCCGCCAATCAACATTTGCAGCAGCCACCATTAACAAAAAACCACAGCCACAACACCCAAACCTCAACATCAGCCAATCAACATCCCAACACCACACCATTCAACCACCACCAACCAACAATCAACCAATCAATATCCACAACACCACAAATCATTAAGCCAATCAACATCCGCAACACGATCAACCCATCAGCCAATCAACANTGTTGATTGGCTGATGGGTTGATCGTGTTGCGGATGTTGATTGGCTTAATGGATTTGATGGTGTTGTGGATATTGATTGGTTGTTGGTTGTTGTGTGGATGTGATTGGCTATGGTTTGTGGTGTTGTGGATGTTGATTGGCTGATGGGTTGATGGTGTTGCGGATGTTGATAGGCTGATTGGTTGGTTGGTGTGGTTAATGGTGCTGCTGCAGATGTTGATTGGCGGATTGGTTACTTGGGTGGCGGGGTTGTGGATGTTGATTGGCTGATGGGTTGATCGTGTTGCGGATGTTGATTGGCTTAATGATTTGTGGTGTTGTGGATATTGATTGGTTGATTGGTTGGTGGTGTTGTGGATGTTGATTGGCTTATGGTTTGTGGTGTTGTGGATGTTGATTGGCTGATTGGTTGGTGGTGTTGTGGATGTTGATTGGCTGATTGGTTGGTGGTTTGTTATGTGAATTGGTGCTGGCGGATGTTATGCTGATTGGGTGCTTGATTGGTCCGTGGTTTAAGTTGGGGGTCTGGGTGTTGTGTGAGTGTTAGTCTCGTTTGTTCGTTGAGAGTTCGTTGGATTGTTGCTGCTCGATATATATTATATATACAAGGGCTCCGCATGGGTGCCGGCATTCGCCGGCACCCATGCTTCGGATAGGACATATACCTGGTACATTAGTTATTTGGTACCATCCTTATTATTTACACAATGTGATGGCGCTCGCTCTTTTCGATATCTGACGCCACGTGCAGATATCTGACGCCAGTGCAATCGCCACAGATGGCTCAAGGGTTGCAGGAAGAAGGGACTGCTGCGTGCTGAAATATTCAGTTCGCAACCTCATTTCTCAGTCTCAACAGTCAGTCTCAGAGATGTAATCAGTCGCGTTCGGGGTTCCCTGGATAGTCTCAGTCCTAGGATAGTTTGTGAGATTTACGACAACAACAATCTGATGGCGCTCGCTCGTGTTTTGACATCTGACACATACTACGTGCAGAATCAAGGCAATGCCAGGTGTTATTGCAGAAAGAGGAAACGCTACTGTAATTGCTGATACTCAGTTCGCAACTTCATGTCTCAGTCTCTGTCAGAAATGCACCAGTCGAGGTCCCGGTGGCGGGCTCAGTTTCAGTTTTGGCACGTGCGGCAAAAACACTTCGAGCCGAGCAAGCGGTTCCGCATGGATATGCGAAGTCGAGATATTTAAAAGCTGGCAACGGGGGGGAAATCTCAATTCTTCTCTGACTCTCGTGTGTCTGAGCAGCTCGTATCTAGCACTGTACACTACAACAGTAGTACTCCTGTACAGCAGTAGTACTACACAACAGCACTCAGCAATACTATACACACCAGCTGCTCGCTACGTCGTACATACAGTACTCGTACCTGGTACTACTCTTACGTACTGCTGTTTGTTCTTGTACGTATTACAGCCAGGCACAGCAGTAATATCTCTACACTGAAAAATAAGTACTATTGTACTGAATCCACCCGAAAAAAACAGTCGAGTTTTCATTCCTCCGTTGATCTTTGATTTAATTGAGGCGAGATATTTTGAGTGAGACTGTCACCACAAATATCTCTCTCAGCATATTTAAAAGCTGGCAACGGGGCACTGTACACTACAACAGTAGTACTGCTGTACAGCAGTATGTACTACACAACAGCACTCAGCAATACTATACACACCAGCTCCTCGCACGTCGTACATACAGTACTCGACCTGGTACTACTCTTACGTACTGCTGTTTGTTCTTGTACGTATTACAGCCAGGCACAGCAGTAATATCTCTACACTGAAAAATAAGTACTATTGTACTGAATCCACCCGAAAAAAACAGTCGAGTTTTCATTCCTCCGTTGATCTTTGAGTTTAATTGAGGCGAGATATTTTGAGTTGAGACTGTCACCACAAATATCTCTCTCAGCAGCAACAGCACCACGCATATCATCCTCAGCGGCCAGTAGAGCCGAGATATCTCCTCAAGATCCACGCACTTCGAGGTCGCTGCGCTCGGCGGCGGCGCTTGACTCGAGAGTGCGCGCGGGCGGAAAGTCACGGGCGGAGGCTGAGGGGGGCGACCCTCGAGAAGAGCGGGCGAGAAAGCCAACGCGAGGCCTTCAAAACGGGTCCCGAGTGCGAGTCCGGTCTAAAGCGAAGTCAGAGCCGAACAGGTCCAAGATCACCTGAGTGGTCAATGCTCATTTTATTTATATCTATGTACAGCAGTAGTGGGGTTTCGTCGGGCGGTCGGTCGTTCCGTTGTGTTTTTCTTATTGGCCGGTTGGTGTTTGTTGGTGTTGATTGGTAAAATGGTCGTTGTTGAAAATTTGTGGTTTTGAGGTGACGGGCGTTGGTTGGTTACTTGTCCGTTGGTTGGTGTTGCTAATATTCTTGTTGGTCGTGGACATTACTTGGTTGATATCATAGGTTGTCGTAGACGTTGTCGTAGACGTTTTTGCAGATATTCAGATAATACGTCAGCATCTATTCAGCGCACGTCAAAACACCAGCACACCACACACAACACGCGCACCTGGATCGGGAAGAGCGTGGCGATGCCCCTGGTCCTCAAGTGCCCCTTCGTCGCCTCGCTGATGTCGAACTCGTCAATGCTGGGGTGAACTATGCCGGCAGCCTGCCCCACCCGGAGGCACGAGGTCGCAAGAATACGATTGGAGGGAGGGAGGGAGGGCAAAAGAGAGGGCGAAAAAAGAGAAAACGGAAAGAAAGAGAAAGAGCCAATCAAATGGAGCCCGCAATAAAACAAAGGTGGTTCCAATATTTTGGGTCCAAACATAATCGGTGAAAGAGGCGCTCACTGTGGATCATTGCACACTTGGAACAGATAATCGATTCCTGCTTTTATGATCTACATCCTTGAGGGCAGGCTACTTCCTGATATGTGTTATCTATCTATCGGTCACAGGAACTCTTTGAACGCAAACCAAAAGCCGCAGCATCGATCGAGGTTACGAGGGAACACTCTGACCATCTCACCTAATACCCAACCCATACGTAGCGACATAATTATGAACTTTTAAGAAATCTCGATGCCTCAGGTCGCCCCCCGTATCTCCCGACCAAATCGGTGGGCACCACCGAAAAACAGAAACCAAAAACAAAAAAAATCGGGGCGGCCCGCCTCCGATCGGGATCACGCGGGGAAAAAAAACAGCGGCTTCTGCTCTCAAAAACGCAACCCAAATTTGTACTGGTAGTGCAGTATCATTTGGGGGGAGGGGTGAAATATTCCCCCCCGCGGTGACCAGGGGATGCCTGGATATCATCCCCGTTTTTTTTAGATGTGTACACTACGTATATATGTACGCTGATATTTACGGTAGTAATTGCTATCTATCATATTGGTGTAGAGCTCTTGAATGTCCGAGGTCGCCGCCCGTATCTCCCGACCAATCGGAGGGCACCACCGAAATAAAAATATAAAAATAAATTAATTTCGGGCAGCCCCCTCCGATCGGGATCATGCGGGGAAAAACGGCGAGTTCGGCCCTCAACACAACCCTCTCTCCTTTTGCCGTCACAAAAACAAATCAACGAAAAAAACGCACTTTTGGTAAGAGATACATAAATAAATCCACCATCCGTGTGTGTGATTTGAAGAAGAGTACATGGAGGCGGGAGAGAGGGAGGGGAGGTGTTGATCTCCGAGGAACTTGGACGTCGATGAGGCCATGGAGGCTCTTTATGTGTAATAAAGAAGCCGGCCTAAGACGGAAGATGAATAGTCCTCGTGTACGTACATGTCAAATTCATCGGTACAAAACAGTACATACCAGGTATACAAAAAAAAGTCAGTGTGTTCGTGTCTGCGGCATATATCTATATATTACTATTAATAGTTCTAGTCTACTATTAATAGTAGTAGTCACTACTGCTGCTACTACTACTACTACTACTGCTTCGTACTACTCGTACTACTACTTCGTACTACTATTAAATACTACTTCGTACTACTACTACTACTACTACTACTACTACTACTACTACTTCGTACTACTTCGTACTACTACTTCGTACTACTACTACTACTACTACTACTACTACTACTACTACTACTACTACTACTACTACTACTACTACTACTACTACTACTTTACTACAACCACAAGCATGTCATCTGTTCACACTCTATGACACTGCCAACTATAGTAGTGCTATTAATACCACATGCACAGCAATCGTTCTTTCCTTGATTCCGGGTCGCGGACTGGACGAGTTTTCACAATCAGACAATCGTAATTTTGTAACCTTTTTGTTTTTACCTCGCCGCTCGCCGCCACAGCCAAAGCCGCCGCCTCGTCCGTCGCATCCATCGACCGTGTCCTCACGCGCTTCACGCTCGGCGCCGATACCGCCCGGGCCCCGTTCGAAGCGGCCTGAGCACCACCCTCATCATCATCGTCGTCTCGTGTTCGTTTCTTGCTGGTGGTGGCACCCGCCACCTTGCTAGACTTTTTGGTCTTGCTCTGTTTGGACCCGTCGCATATTTATATGTTATGGATTTCATCGGATTTGGAGGCGGGGGAGGCGGGTGATGGGAGGGGAGAGGGTGGGGCGTGATATTAATACGAGGGAAGGGGACCGAGGGTAGCGCAAAAAGTGTTCGGGACTCGAAGACTTGGGGGTATAGCAGTACAGCGCCACAGGGCAACACACACGGGATAAAACAAAATAACTTGCTTCGGCTTCGTGAGCGTCTTGTTGTGTTTACTATTTGCTTTTATTAAACGTAGGGAGGGCAGGCAGGCAGGCAGACAGGCACGCCACGCGCGCGCAAGAGGGGGTTCGTTCAAAAACTGCATCATCTTTGTTTGCGTGTTGTCGTGCTCGTGGTGCTTTTGTGTCGTGCCTTCAAAACCAGGAAAGGGTAGAGTTTGCATATTTATATGTGATCCAAACGTTTCTTGTATTTCGGGACAGAGTGTCAAACAAGATCCTACCCGGCAAAAATGCGGCCTATGATAGATAGATCTTGCATATATATATCGTATATTACGTATATAATATGTAAATCAGGAATGTATCTGCCTCAAATTATCTAGACAATGAAATGGAGATCTGATCTTGATCTGATCTGTTCGGATGCGTGACAGCATACCAGACGGCGGGCTTGCTTCCCAAGGCAAGATCATCACATCACACATCGCGACAGATAGATCAATCCCCTGACTTCGACTCGATGATCTAGATCTTTTCAGGGAAGATATATTCCTCCTCTGTATGTATGCTGATCTATCATGGCTCATGTTGTCGGGTGAGAGCCGCGTGGTACGCATGATCTGTACATGATAGCACATGTTTCCCGGATTGGATCTGTGCCAGTATGTACAGATCTTGCACAACATCTCGCAACGGCGGGGTAGGTAGGGTCTAGATTATCTACATGTAGATCGTAACCTGTCCGACGTATGGTATCATAATATAAAATAGTGCAGTTTTCTCTCAACCCCAACCGCGTGCGATCTGCCCACCAGGTATAATTAATACCGTACAGGACACCAAATAAGAAACAGGTTAATAAGAAAAGCCAGCCTGAGACTTGGAAAAATTAAGAAATTCGGGAGTCGTTATCTTGAAATGAATGTAGAAATCACCCTCTCTCAAAATAAGAAATCCAGCCTGGGCCTGCATTCCTGTTTCTTATCAGGTGTCCGGTACTGCACGTAGTGTACATCAAATCAATCAGCCCGGTCGGCAAAATGCCTGGCGGTGCCTGCCGAACCCAAACGGGGACCATAAAAACGGACGAATCCAACGTTTTCTGTACAATACCGTCTTAAGACACGTCTTTTGTACAAAAACGTTTTTGGGTTGTGATTCCTGATTCCTCTGCCCCCCCCTGCGGGTTCAGCACCCTCAAGCAGAGCTGGCCGCGCTTGGCGTCGACGAGGTACCGTATGGGCCCACCAACAAGAAACAGCTTCGTACGAGGTAATCTGGGCAAAACCTTAGTACCACCTTGACCTTATCAGCAACGATGTCGGGAGACAGGACTTTCAACCCTTGACAGACAGCAGCTTTTCCTTGACATGCCATGCCGTGACTGACACCAAATTACTGGGTTTTAGTGTGGAACACTTCGGCCCTACCCCCTTGACAGTTGACAGCGCATGTTTTGCCTTGCTTGACATGGCTCTCCCGACATCTTTGCTTATGAGGGGATTTTGTTTTCAATAACATTCAAGCATAGGCTATGATATACTGGTAGGATTTAGTATAGCGCTCGCGGCTGAGCACGGTTTCCTGGTCCAATTTTCTTCGTAGCGCCCGCCCAAAAGTGAACCAGCCTTGTGTTCTTATTATATGTAGGTCATTTCTTATTAGTGGGCCTATACTACTGCTGTATGTATGCATAAAAGTCCCGCACGATTGGAGGTGGAGAGACACCTATGAATATGTACAGTCAGCAGTCCTGGATTGGGCAGCCAGCCCGTCGCCTGGTAGTGATTGCTCCCTCCCAAGTACATCTACTTCAAAGTAGCACATGCACACACACGGGCGCAAGTCAGGAAACCCCCGCGCGGTCACACTCCGAGGTTGAGTACGAGTACAGGTACCAAAAGGAAACCTCGCCGTACGAGTATTTAGACTTGAGAGTGGATGCAGAAAACATGGGGCATGGCTCGGGATTCGGGAGGGACGCCTCACGTACGTATACGAGGACGGAATACAGCAGTACCTGGTACCGGTATGAAATATCGAGAAAAGAGAGAGGCTGGCAACTGGCAAAGCGGCAAAACCGTTTCCTGCGATCTCTGTTCATGAAAATGATACTGGTTGTGAACTTGGTGTTCACCTTTCGATTCGAGCACAACGCGTGTGTTTTTTTTCGCTCTTGAACCACCCCACGTTCCACCTCGCCCCACGATCCCTGCGTTCGTGCACAATACAGGTACTGCTGCTGTGTATGTATGTACCCGACCTGCCCCCCTAGCCCCCCCCGCCTTACCTTCTTCACAGCTGCTGCTGCTGCGCCGTCGGCGCCAGCCTCACCCCCTCCCTCTCCATCCTCTCCCTCCGCTGCCTTCTTCTTTTTCTTTTTCTTCTTGGGGGCCGTCCCGTCCTCCCCCACCCCTCCCTCCCCTCCCCCGTCCGCACCCACAGCAGAGCTGTCTACGCTTTTCTTCTTCTTTTTCTTTGTCGTGGCGGTGGTGGTGGTGGTCGCTTTCTTCTTTGCCTTGGCCTTCAGGGAGGGCGACCCGCCGCCCTTGCCAGTCCCGGCCGCGTCGCCATTGCTTTGGTGTTTCGGGAGGGTGTCCCCCGCCGAGGAGGAGGAGGAGGTCTTCACCATGGTGGGTGGCGGTGAAGGGTTGGATGCGGGCACCGCTCCTGTTTCTCCTGCTCCTTTTGTTGCTGTGGTGGTGGTGGTGGTGGTGCTGTGCGGGTGCTGCTGCTGCTGTGTACTGTTGCGTTGGGGTGTGTGGTGTGGTGGTGGGATGAACAGAGACGGGAGAAGACAGCCCCGATACGCGAGAGCGCTTGCGGGGACTATTTACACTCTACCGTGCCGTCACCGCGGGAGATGGGTGCAGAACAGAGAGAGCGACACCTCTGGTAGGTCGGTAATGCTCTGCCGCTGAGTTGGTTCCTCGGGGTGGGTACAGAGGTGCTCGAGCCTGCGAGCGCTTGCTGATGTGCTGACCTGCTGCGACACACAGCCACCCAACGCACAACAAAGAGAGCAAAAAACGTCAGACAGCCTAGAGACGGCGGTTTGACGCCTTGACTGACCGCAGTGGTATTTTAAATGTAGTATATTAAGGCCAAAATTGTACTTGACGCGTCTATGAAGACCCGTCTCCTGACATCAAGCTGGGACGTACGTAAACTCGACAGTCCCGACTGAAGGCGTTTTTATAAGCTTCCTGACAGTCCCGCCAACCAAAGCCGATCAAAAAGGTAACTGGGAGAGAGACGCACGTAAAGGACACCCGCGAAGTAGACCTGCGCTTGCCTTGTCTCACGTCTGCAAGACCCGCACCGTTGGTTCGTAACGTCTACTGCTGTGGTGCACGGCCAGCCTCTTGCTTGTCTTTTGCTTGACGTGGCCACAAGAAGCCTGTCCATCGCTTGAAGGCCAACAACATATTCTTAGTGCAGAAGCAACCAGCAGTCAGCAGCAGCAGTATAAGCAGCAGCATCAGCCGCAGCATCAGCATCAGCATCAGCAACATAGCAGCAGGAGCAGCGGCAGCCGTAGCCGCAGCAGCAACGACACCGCTTCTCCCCTCCTCTTTTCCTCGGCTCTCGTCACCCCTCCCCCTTGACTCTAGGCCGTCCACTTCGCTTCACCATCCACACATACTGCTGTACACCGTCACCCCTTCTTCCCGAGGCCGACCCTTCTCTTGAGCACTCCCGAGAGAAGGTACCGCGTACGAGACAAGCAAAATGAGGCTGATCACGCACAACATGCTCAAGTCCAACATCAAGGGAGTGGAGGGAGGCTTTCCGCTGGGCATCGAGGTCGTCAAGACCGAGGAGCAGGAGCTAGAGTTCAACGCAGGTATGCATGGTATGCTACCCACTAAGAACACGAGCACTTGAGAAAACCAGGCTGAGATATACCAGGTACCAGGCATACAGCGAAATAAGAAATTCGGGAGTTGTTGTATACCCGGAGGTATAATACATGACACCTGGTAAGAAACAGAAAAACTGGCCCAGGCTGGATTTCTCATCCAAGAGAGGGTGCTTTCTACACTAATTTCAAGATAACAACTCTCAAATTTATCAAATTTATTATTTTCCTCTAACATATCAGCGTGGCTTTCTTACTAGCCCACGGGCTGTTTCTTGTTTCGTAGGTGTCCTGTACTGTATGAAGAGTGCAGCAGCAGCAGCAGCATGGGCCCGCCAACAAAAAACACACATGTCTATTAATACGTATGTACCTGGTACGTATATATCTATAGTCTGAGCAAGTCTTTGAACCGTAATGTATATTCACAAGCACCTGGTAGGATGTAGTGTAGCGCTCCCGATGATCATGATTTCTTAACCCAGTATTCCTGGCGTCCCCCAACAAGTGAGCCTTATGTCCTTATTAAAAGTATTTTATTTCTTATCCGTGGGCTTATACGGTAAGAAAACGAGCGCTACAGTAAGAAAACCAGGCCTGTATATTACCAGGAAAAATAATAAATCCGGGAGTTGTTGCACTGCAAGTACTGTATAAATAGTGTCCGCAAAATAAGAACTTGCACCCTCGTTTTTGGGGACACAATACGTATACACTTGGAATCAGTATAGGTTACTATTTTGTAGTGGTTTGAGTGCCACGCACTGCTGTTTTACTGTTCACAGTGGTCTGCGCGTCTGTCTCTTTCTCACCTTCCTTCCCACAGACTTTATCTTGCTGTTTTCACATCACGAGTAACTCATTGCCACAATACAAATCTGATAGCCACAATGTAAGCCTGTATCACAGGACAGGTTCCAGTAACTCTGGAGTGAAATACTACCTCAGGAGGATGCTGGCCATTTACTCGTACTGCTGTGTCCTTTTGCTGCCCGTGTCATATGTCTCTTTCTTTTGTCTTGGCTCTTTTCCCACAGACTTCATCTGCAACATGCTGGCGAAGCTGGACTGGGACGCGTTTCGGCAGGCGGCGGTCGCCCTGGAAGCGGGAGATTTGCCCGAGGAGGTGCGTTATATCGGGGGTAGATTGCCACTCACTCGACTGAATTGTTTGCTGGCCGTAGTCGACCCTTGGTTCGTAGGGCTCTTCAAGGGTCATGATCCGACCCGTGGGTCGGTCGGGTCGGGTCGGGTCGGGTCGGGTCGGTTCGGATCGGATCGGGTCGGATCGGGTCGGATCAGGTGGGGAGGGTGTCAAACTCTCACGGGTCGGGTTGGGTCACCCTTACCCGACCCGACCCGACCCGACCCGCGAGGTTTTGATCCGACTCGTGAACAGCCCTGTTGATTTGCTGCGGCCGACCCCCGATTGTGGTCGGCGTAGAATTAGGGTGCTTGGTCGGGCCCTGCCTGCGGCTAACTATATAGAAGTACGCACCGAGGTTCAGTTTTGGAGGGCCCAGGTCCGGGTGGGACAAGGTCTGGACGGGATCAGGGTGCCAAGTGGGAGGAGGGTACATCTGCGTGTGTTCGCGTGTGTTGATTGTATACTGTGACGCGTGCTACCAAAGAGGTGGCATTTTTCGGCTAAAACGTTTTCTGAATGACGGGGCTCCTTAGGGCCCGTTTTAACGAAGGAAAAAAAAATCAATTTGGAATTTATTTTATACTCGTTAATATGGGCCCTTAACCCAAAATCGTCGGAATTTCATTTTTTTGCGTCGCATTATTTTTCATTTTATGCTACTAGGCTATCCAATCCACGAATCCCGTCGAAAAACTCTATATGGGATTGTTCATCGGGTAGCCGTTTTATTCTCCTCCAAAACCAGTTTTTGGGTGAGAGATATAGAGCTCCTCAAGTGACCACCTTCAGAAAAAACATGGTGCACCTTTACCGCAGCATGCGTCCTGTAGGTTTTTTTTTTTGTAGCGCCCGCCGCTGAACAGTTTATCGGAAGTCAAACTATAGTAATGATATCTGGTAACATGTTATCGTATATATGTCAAACTACAGTAGTAATGATACCTGGTATGTTTTCTTTAATCTACAGCGGTAGCAGTCAACCCTGTGCGAGTGCGGGTGAACGCGTAGCTGTACGACCAGGACCCTGCTGTGCCGGTGTAGTATGATATGTACGACTCCATGCATTGCAGCTCGGGCGCCAAAGTCACCCC
The DNA here is from genome assembly GCA_008828725.1 of Saccharina japonica. NCBI lineage: Eukaryota > Phaeophyceae > Laminariales > Laminariaceae > Saccharina > Saccharina japonica. Next base: position 86,038 of record MEHQ01003498.1, read on the forward strand.
CCCCCCCTACCCTCCCCAACCACATGCAGTAGCCGATGCTGCAATCGTGTCATTTCCTGTCGTCAGTTGGATATTTTTCTCATTGAAGTGCTGAACAACTGGTCAATGCTACGATATGAATACCTTGTATTCGCTTATACATAAACATAAACGCCGCTTTGTGCACGAGGAGGACACATAGGCACCCCTCTACTACTAGTCCACTAGTAGTTGACACTTCGTAGTACATGACCGACACACAAGTAATAATCCAATCATGGTTCACGCACAGGTGACCGAGCAATCATGGTCGTTCAAAGCTGTGTTTGGTAGGACATATACTTGAAGGTATCCGCGGGTGCCCTACCCGGGTTTTGCCCGGGTATTACTTATCAACGGGTATAATTTTTACCTGCAGTACCGCCCCCCAATACCATACCCGTCGTAATATTAGATAATCTGGGACCGAGGCACTATACATACCCGGGTAGTTGGTTAGCTTTAGTATTTGACCCCCAAGACCTTTTACTACACACATTATTTGCATGATTCATACCAAGGTGACAGAGGAGATGAAGGAGGACGAGGAATTGCTCAAGAGGATACACCACGCGCTCATGGAGGTGCGTCCTACGTGTGCTATCCCCGTTCCCCCTCTATTGTTGTGAAGGCGCTGCCACTGCTAAATCTCGGAAGAGGAACTACCCCCGCCCTCCCCTCTTTTATCCCCCTTTCTCGCCTTCAGTAGCATCTGGAGGGGGCAAAGAGAGGTACTGTAGTAATAATATCATGCCAATCGCGTGTGAGCGATCAAATGTAACCCGAGACAAACCTGCACAGCATTCCTCTATCCTCTGTTCTGAAGACGTTGCTACAGGTAGGCATTCATCTTCCAAAGAGGTGTTACTTGCCCCCCCCCCCCCACCCTCCCCACCCCCCCTCTTCTCGCTCTTTCTTTCTCTTCTCTCCCTCTCTCTGAAGTATTTGGAGGAGACAAAACGGTCACTGAGAAACTGCAATAATATCATACCAATACGTACGAGCAACCAGCAAGTGTAACCAGAGACCGCCTGCACCATCAAACAGTAGTAGGCGGGCCCGCCCCATACTGCCCCAAGGTGCTCACTTACTGTACGAAGCTAACCTTGACCTTCGGTGCGTTGACAGGTGCACCTCCTTGAGGGGGAGCTGGTCTGCCCCGAGACGGGGCGAAAGTTTCCGGTACGACAGGGCGTACCCAACATGCTCCTACACGAGGACGGTATGTACGCCATGGTATATACAAACATATGTTAATGGTTTTTCATCGGTCCCGAGTCCTGGTTCGCGTTCATTGTGCTGTCATTATTGTGTCCTTCATTTTATTTTCCGTTGTTTTCTCATTTTTGTGTTCTGTTCTGTTCTGTTCTGTTCTGTTCTGTTCTGTTTTGCTTTGTTTTTGTTTAACGTCGGTCGTGGTCCGTGATCAGCGGGTGCACTTCTAATAGCTGTTACGATACCCTCCTGGTGCTTTGCTTCTGCTTCCTACCAGTATATACGCAAAGTCTTTCCCCCCCCCCTTGAATTCGTCGGGTTGGAATTTTGGAGGGCGTGTGCCGGCTCCTTGCTTTTTTGAACGAATATTTTTGAGGATATTTTTGAGCTTTTGAAGATTTTTGAGATTTTGAAGATTACTTGGGAGTTTTTGAGACGTTCAAGACGTTGTGAGAATTTTGAGATGCAGTTAATTGAGAGTATTGAGATTTTGAGATTTTGAGTTTGTGAAATTTGAGCTTATGAGGTTTGGAAGTTGTTCTCCGGCTGTCAACCATGGTTGGTGTTTAGCGAGGCCCTCTCCCATTGGAACTCCCACCGGGAGCAGCTATTCATAGGTTCTCAGCCAGAGGCAGAGTTGACCCATATCTTTACGTTGCAGGACCAAGAGCGTTAACGTCTCTTATGTCTATTAGAGTATGAGGCCGACACGTTCGGAAACTGCCTGTTTTGGTTGCTGTTTTCCGCAGCTTACCCGCTTACTCCGCCCCTCCGCCTCTGCTCCACTGCCCCTCTCTCTCTCGTTCTATCTATCTTTCTTGCTTTATTTCCTTCTTTTCCTTGTTTGATCCTTTCTTTCTGTCGTTCTCTCTTTCTTCCTCTCCGTCTGTCTTTCTCTCGACGTTTTATCTCCCTCTCTGTTTATGTTTTATCTCTCTCCGTGTCTATCTCCCCTCCCTCCCCTCTCCCCCCCTCTCTCCAGAAATTTGATACCCTCCCCGTGCTTACCTGGCAAGAGCGCACACGACCCTGCAAGTCCGCGACCACAGCAGTCTCTCGGCGGTGCCGACACCGATGTCACCCCTGTGTGACATGCCCATGTTAAATAGTGCAAACCCCCAGGTAGCAGATACCAGTGGCCGATAATATAAGCCCCTTTGGGCCTTATGGTATGACCATAAAACGGGTATTATATCCCCGGTCAGGTTGCTTGATTTTTCGGGGGAGTTCACATAACGGGGATTGTATTCCCGATCAGATTTGTACCTTCTTTTTTTCCTCGAGGGAGGTACGTACCGTAGTGGTGGGGGGGGGTACTCGTGTCGTGCATGGCCGAAGTCGTATGACCATAGACCCTTTGCACCCCTACAATGCCAGGGACGGAGCACGTTGGGTTTTCACCAACCAGGCAGACATTGCTAGCACCAAGCTTTGCGAAGCGCCGTGAGGTGTTGGGGCGAGTCGCATGAAGGGTGAACTGCATTCTACTACTCGTAAGAACCGCTTGTGAGGCGGATTTTCTTGCATATGGAACGGGCAGCCTCTAATGAATTGATTTGATTTCTGGTGTGGCCACTTACAGAGACAACGATGGACATTACTATTTATCTGCCTCGGGGGTGCCTTACCATATATACACTTCGTGTATATGATCATTCCCCTTGTGCGGAGTTGAAGTTCTCAACCTCGCGCAAATGATCTAACAAGACTGCCAGCCTTGGTGACCGTTTACCGAAGTGGGGGGCGTGAAAAAAACCCTGCTTTGAGACCCCCCCCCCCCCCCCCCCCCCCCCCTTCGGATGACTGAGGGCCGAGGAAAGGAGGGCGAGGATTAGAGAGCCAAACGAGTTGCGTACGAAATCAAAAGGTTTTTCGTTCATAGGTGTCAGAAACCGCCTAAGTTGAACGAACGGGGAGGGGAAGAGGGACGGGAAGGGAAAGGAAAGGAAGGGAAGCGGGGGGCGTTATCATCGTAGCTGCAATGCGAGGCCTCGTGATGTGTGTGTCGACTTAAATAAATTATATTTCATGTTTCATCATCTGTATCGTGCAAATATGCAGGGCTGTTGACGGGTCGGGTCATACCTCGCGGGTCAGATCAGGTCAGGTCGGGTCGGGTCGGGTCAGGTAACGGTGGCCGGACCCGACTCCGTGATAATTTGAAAACCTCCTGACCCGACCCGACCTGACCCGACCGAACCCAACCCGACCCGTGAGATTTCGAAAGCTTCCTGACCCGACCCGCGGGTTGGAGTCATGATCCGTGAAGAGCCCTGCAAATATGCTGCGTACGTACTCGTAGGAGACTTGTCAGACCGCCTCTACACTAAAACTAGTATGTTAAGGCCAAAAGAGGCATTGACGCCTCCAAAAAGAAAGACGTGTGTCTCCTATATATACGAAGCGTCTTCGGTGTGTCGACGCATGCTACGGTAGAGGTGCACCATGAATTTTGCCTCCTAAGGGTGGTCGCTTATTACTTGAGGAGCTCAATACCCCGCCCAAAAAAACTGATTTTGGAGGGGAAAATAAAGTTCGACGACGCGATGATCAATCCCATGGTCTTGAGTGCAAAATGAAACATATTGCAACGCAATGAATGAAAATCGGACGATTTTGGGTTAAGAAGCTCCGTCATCCAGAAACAAAAATTGCCAAAATAAGGTATACCTCTATCGTAGAACGTCTGGGTCGTGAGTGTCAGGAGTGCCGGTGACCCCGTTTGTATGCGTATCGACTTTCAATCGAAAAGGTCTTTGTATTTCGGGTCACAGAGTGGTATAAGCCGTATACAGCAGTAGTGGTCCCTCTATAGTGCCGGTTACTCGCTATAGTGCCTGTGTCTGAAATCGCTTGGCACAGAGACGGGATCTACCAGTGTGGCAGTGTGTGGAGTAGTGCCGGTTGCGGCTATAGTGCCGGTGTTGTTGGCTGGCGCATACCGGCACTATAGAGGGACTGATTCTCTATAGCATACGGATGGGTAGGTCAGTTGTTCTGAGTGGTCTCGAAAGCACCTTTGCTCGGCACTGCCACTGCGAGCTTCTCGAGCCGCAATGTACGCGATGTATTAGAACACGACAATGCTATGCGTTGCCGTGCTGTTCCCTAGGTGTTACCCTGATACACGTGCATGTGTGGAGATTGGGGTGGTGGTGGTGGTAGTGATCGGTGTTGTTTCGGTCAAGGTGAGAGTTCGGCTGAAAACTTAAACTTTGCCAATCCGAACATAAACTGCAAACGTATACACCAATATCATGTTCCCCGCTGGTGATTTAGTTCAGGTAGTTTTTTTTGCTTTTTTTGCTTGCTGTCAAACGGTCGAAAAACAAAAAAAGTATAACGTACCAACCTGTCCGGGAATACAATGTCCGTTTGATGTTCACATCAGAGTCTAACCGGGGATTATATTTCGGGCCAGAAGGTATCTCCTTTTAAGGGACCCCGCGATGAGGGAAAACGGCATACAAGGGACCTCACGTCATTTTTTTCCCACCGTTTTTGCCCACTACTGACTGTATAAGGGGCCGGTACCACCTCTGATAAGGGACGTTGGTATACTATACAAGGGACCTTCAGTCCCGAACGCACTACGTAGGGTCTTTTAAAATAACTTAATACCTACTGTATATGATAGCCCCCTTTTAGTACCAAAAACATGATTCCACTCTAACTCCAAGTGGGTGTCCCCAAAAGCATCGGTGCAGTCGTAAACTGTATAATAGTGTAAGTACGTACACAAACAATACTATCGCATTGTTTCTCTCTGTTACGCATCACTTGATGTAGTAAGTGTTATTGAATTGGATGAGGCCTCCTGCGTGCGCCGGCAGGGGGTCCTCGCCCGCGGATATATCATCCGCACTGAAGGTGCCTCGGCCGAGATGCCTTTAGCGCGGCAACATTTCTTGGAAACTATCGCAACTATTGAGAAATACTCATTGTAGGGTGTGTGGGTGGGGTGGTCTTAATTTTTTTACTCGTTCGTCGTATTTTACCGAAGTTCACGGGGAGAAGAGGCGTAACTGACCCTACCTTCGTGATTTGTTCAGTTAATCTCATCGAAGGTGTGGTTCCAACATGTGGTTCCAAATGTTGGAACCATATTATTAGATGTCGATATCTTACCATAGTATCATAAGTACTGCAGTTACTTACCAGCGTTGGTTAGTAGTCGACTGCGCTGATGGTTCTGTGCCACAAGTGTACAAGATAACAAAAATCGCGAAAATAGTGTATAAATGCACATGATACCCCCCCCTCCCCGCCGTCCCCGTTTCCCGCCTCCGTGCTCCGTGTCGAACGGGATGCGTGGTCAACGGCCAAATGACTACGTAAGGCAAGCAGCAAATGAGTAGCCCCCCCCCCCCCCCCCGTAGTCCACCTCACAGGCGGTTCTTACGGTTATGTAGTAGAATGATACGTATCATAGCAAAACCCATTGCTGTCTCAGGAAGTGGCCACACCGGAAATTATATTAACTCATTGAAGCTGTCGTCCATATGCAAGTCCGCCTCACAAGCGGTTCTTAGTAGGATGCAGCTCACCCTTCATGCGACTCGCCGAACACCTCACAGCGCTTCGCGCTTGGTGTTAGCAATGTCTGCCTGGTCGGTGAAAACCCGACATGCCCCGTCCCGGCATTGTAGGGATGCGAGGGTCTATGACCATACGACTACGGCCATACATGAAAATGAAGTACCCCCCCCCCCCCCCGCCCCCCCTGGCCACAAATACATCCCAATTGCTACATAGTATCAAAGCCGGGGGGGCGAGGGCACACACAACCCCACGAGGAAATCGGGGGGCGGAGGTGGGGGGAGGAGCAGGACAGTGCGACACTGGAAGAACGGACAGTTTATATGCTTCGAAGCATATACTGCAATGCCACTCTGTCTCGATATATAAGGATCAGTTCGATTGAACGTTGATACAAAAACAGTTATTATATTTCGGGACATCGTGGTACGCAATTAAAGAAACAAAAACCTGCAGCGGGCGCTAACGTTGCGCCGACAGTCTTGGGGGGTACCTGCAAGGATAACATGCCCTTCTAAATGCAAACACACCTGTAAATACAGTTTGAACGATACACGAGTATACGTACGCAAAATACAAATTCAAATACACAAATGCAAACACAAATGCAAACACGAATGCAAACACGAATGCAAACACAAAGGCAAACAAAAAAAGGCAAAACAAAATTAACAGGAGAAAACGAACAGACACATCTCCCTGCCCCGGCCGGTCCCACCGCCGCTCGCTTTTGCTCTCCGTCGATCGCACACGAATCGCATCGTGCAAAAACACGGCCGAAACATCGTGCGAAAAAACAAGCAACAGGCAACAAAAAAAAACAAAAAACGCAAACCCACAGGCTGCTTTGTTGGCAATTGCTGCTGTACCTGGTACGAAATGTCGCGCTGTGTCACATCAACACAAATCAATATAGGCCCGTTCATTAACAATCCCGTTGGAAACCCGGGGATAGCGACTACGTACAGCAACGACAAATTGGGGGGTGACACATGGCCAAGGTATCGTACATAGAGGTGACCCATTTTTTTTTTCTGAAGCTCCGCACTTGAGGAGTTCTACATTAATAGTAAGTCAAAAGCTGATTTTGAGAGAAAAACGAAAGTGCTCGTATACGCGATGAATAATCCCATACAGAGAAAAATAAAAACGACGGCTGTGAGATCGAGAATTTCGTCGAAACTCACTCATCTTTGCCAGCTGCGTGGGTCCCATATGGCCTGGGTATACAAACACTCATATAATAATATTGCAAAAAAAAAAAAAAAAAATGGCATTCCATTGGGTTAAGGAGCTCGCCCTCCCCCCCCGTCCATCAGAAAACAGTTTAGCAAAAAAAAAACGGTACAGCAGTATCCCTATCGAAGCAAACAAACGCGTCGGGTGGTACCAACCACCTACGGGCAACCGCAACGTGAGAGCGCCCAGCAGGACGAGTAGGTAAAGGATCACGTTGGACGCGTGTTACGATAGAGCTACAAGGCACTTTTTCGGCTGAAACATTTTTTTTTCTGAATGACGGTGGAGGGGGGAGCTCCTTGGAGGGAGGGCTCCTTAACCCATTCATAACTGAAAACAAAAAAAGATCCCACACTAATTCCAAGTAGTTTGTCCCCAAATACGTAGGACCAGTTCTTAAGGGGTTAGGGCCCATATTAACGAGTACAAAATAAATTCAATTTGGGAAAAATAAAATTCAAATTCGCGTTTCATTGGTCAACACACGCACCAGCACCCCCCAAGATCCCAATCTTTGGTGCTGGTGCGCGTGTTGACCAATGAAAAGCGGATTTGAATTTTATTTTTTCCAAATTGTTTTTTTTGTTTCTTTGTTAAAACGGGCCCTTATAACCCAAATTCGTCGGAAATTTCATTATTTGTCATGGTTGCAATCTTTTTCGTTGGATACTTGAGAGGCCATGGGATTTCGTCCATCTGGGACGTATTATACGTACGAAGCACTTTTATTTTCCCTCCAAAATCAGTTTTTTAGTCACTAATAGTATATATTACTTACTAGTAGTATAGATCTCCTCAAGCGAGGAGCCTTCATGAAAAAAAAACGATGTTACGTACACCTCTACTACCGCCGTAGCATGCGCCGTTGCGCGCCCGTGCCGAGCGACTCCTTGCGTTGTAACTCGTCGGACACAATTTTGTATCACCCTCCCAATCACTCAGTGACCGGTTTGCTGCGATCGTCACCTTTTGAACGTCAATTTTTCCCTTCCTCCTACGCCCCAAGAGAGGGATATAATGCCAATGTCGTGAAAATACACACTACACACCGGTGCCCGCGAACACTACCCCCACCCCCCAGCATTGTAGGGATGCGAGGGTCTACGGTCATACGTCTACGGCCATGCATGAATATCGAGTACACCCGCCCCCCCCCTCCCCCCTTTATTTACCGGGACTGTGGGGAGAAGGAGAGACCATCACCGCCGCCATCGCCTGCCGTATAACACAATGTTCCGAAAACATAAGGATGGTTTGTTCATTAATATTCAACCCGAACGGTCCTTACACCTCGGGACAGAGCGGTCACACGCAAGGAAATACACCACACAACCCCCCGGACAAATTCATAAGCTGGTTTGCCTCAAGACAGCGGAGAGGAGAGCGCAATCGCCGAGCGATACAGCAGCATGCGTCTACACACGGAGATACTCCCACGAGATATTTTTCCGCATCCGCTATTTTTTCGTTGTGTGTACCCCCCTCCCCTTCCCCCCCGCTGTGTCTTGGAGAAGATCGGGCGGGAAATTTCCCCCAGGGGATGCGCTATCTTGCGTGTTATATATACGTATACGTACACTCGTACATACGGTACCACCATCGCCTTATAGATATCGCCTTGTCGCTATAGCCGCAAGAGGGGGTGGGGGAGGGGGCGGCGGCGGCGGGGGGGTAGCCATAGCCATCGCCATCGCCAATCAGTATCACCACCACCACCATCGCCGTCATCATCGCCGAGCTTCCGATTGCGATGAAAAAAAACAAAACAAAAAAACGACCATAACCGCGACCACAATAAAAAATTATCGCGCGAGATTCTCCGCACGGTTTTCGAAGCGAACTCGCTTTTGCCTCGATTCGCTCGCCTCTGTTTCCTCGCACGATGATTCGTTTACCCCCTCCCTCCCCAGGGGAGGGCCTCCCAACTTACACGCCAACCCTTCATCTCTGCATATGTGTGCAGGCAGAGATATGAGCAGGCAGAGAGACAGCCATACCCCTCTATCTCAAAAGTACCTAGCCCGTATATCACCAGTGTCTCGCCAGCACCTTGCAAGCATCAACCAGTGCCCCAGAGAGCACACTCCAGTACGCGCCCCAGAGTTTTTTACGCCCTATTCAATAGCATATGACCCAGCAGGGCATCCCAAGGAGTAGAACGCCGTGTGAAAGTACTGGTACTGTACTGGTACTGGTACTGGCCCTGGCATACACTGGCTCTGGTATATAGTGGCCATGTATGACTGTAACGACCTGTGCTACCGGCCCCTTCGTAGCCAGGAGGAAGCGCAACACCGACAAGGGCTCGGGCAGGTACTGACACTGTCCTGGGAACTGTAATGGTACTGTCCTGGTACCAGTATGTATCTACCTAGACAGGAGGCCATGCAGCGCCGACAAAGGCTTGGGCCGATACTGGTACTGCTGTACTGGTTTTCTGGTTGGCATGGATTAGGACCGGTACTTGGTACTGTACTGGTACTGTACTGGTGTTGTGCTGGTAATGCGCTGGCACATGCACTGTCCTGGTACTGCTCCAACTTTTATCTACCTAGACAGGAGGTCGCGCAGCGCGGACAGGGGCTTCGACAGGTCGCCGCCGTCCACGCCGCTCCGGTCGAGGTACCTAGCCATCGCCACCCGGCACACGTCTCGGATCTCTCGCAGCCTCTCCTCCGTGCTCGTGCACGACAGCCACCTGTGCTTCGTCAGGACGTCCGCCTCCACGTTCTGCGCCGCCCAGTAGCTCAGGGCCTCCGCGTCGAGGTTGCAAGGGTCTAGGCCACCCCCACCCGCACCACCACCACCACCACCACCACCTGTAACACCGGCGACACCACTGGCGACACCACCGCTACCGCTACCGTGACCACCGCCGCTAACACTGCTAACGCTACCGCTGCCACTACCGCCACCGCTGCTGGCGCTGCTGCTGCTGGAGGTGAAGGTGAAGGTGTCTGTTCCCTGAGAAGTGTCCTCCGACGCCATTCCGTTCCAGCCCGGCCAGAGCGGGGAGCGGCCTTGTTTTCGGGTTCGGAATATCTCTCTCTGGAGGACGACGGACACCTGAGCGCACACCGGCGGCATACCGATATTTATAGCGACAGCGAGGATAACATCGGCAACAACAAACAGCATCCTCATCATCGTCATCATCAATATAATCAAAACCAGATCATTACTTATCAACACGACATACACAAAAAGTGACAAGCAGCGAAAAACACACACATATATATATATACACACACCTAAAATAATGGGCGGAAGAAAATAACAGCGACACATATCATATACGATTATACAAAATATGTAGTCCATTGCACTTAAAAACCACAAAAAAGAAAAAGAAAATATGAACGAGAAACAAGAGAAAACTGAACCAGCAAAAATAAAAAAGGCGTCCAATGCATTACTATATAGAGCTAGCGAAAGCCTCCCAACAGCCCATCCTCACCAGCCTGCACACACCAAACGCAATAGAGCTACTCTATGTATGGCGTAAGAGCCACCACTCTAGACGGCAATGTAAAGGAACATGACGCGTGTTTGTTTGCCTTCTAGGGGTAGCGCTTTATTTTTCTGAGGTGTTATGTTTTCACTTGATTTTAGTACAGGAGCTCTGTACATCACCCCAAAAACTGATTAAAAAACAAAACGATAAAAAAAGAGCAACCCGAGGAGCAACCTCAACACTTACAGTAATTAGTAGGTGCATTAGGGCCCGTTTTAACGAAGAAAAAAAAATCAATTTGGAAAAAACAAAATTCGAATCCGCTTTTCATTGGTCAACACGCGCACCAGCACCAAATATTAGGGTCTTGGGGGGTGCTGGTGCGTGTGCTGACCAATGAAAAGCGAATTTATTTTTTTATTTTCCCAAATTGAATTTATTTGATACTCGTTAATATGGGCCCTTACGACTAATATTGTAAAACAAAAATACTGATGTCATTCCAACGCTACTGGGTTAAGGAGCCCGGTCAGTCATACTCGTGTAAGTATATGCCTCACAAGGCAAAAAAATGCTACGTACGTACTGTACTCCTATCGCAGCACAGGCCTCGCGTGTGCGTCTTCGTATCAATACTTACGCCTAAAAGGTCCTTACAATTTCGGTCCATTATCCTACATACATTACACCACTGCCCTTGTGAAGAAGTGCCACAACCACACACCTCTATTCGCAAGCGCTCCAGCTCCGGAAGCTCCGAGACCAACCCGCCAGCACCCACGCCGGCGCCTCGGTCACCACCAAGTTCGCCGCTGCCCCCGCCACCGCCCCCGCCCCAGCCAGCGCCAACGCCAACGACACCGTGCACGCCCCCCTCCACCCTTCCCACCTTCCCGCTGCTGCTGACCGTCCACGAACTCGGTTCCACCGCCCCCGCCCCAACTCCCGCTTCAGCTCGGTCCGCGTCGACACCATCCCCCCCTCCCGTCGCACCGTCAGCAGGTGAAAGGGAAGGAATAGGAGAGGAAAGGGGTACACCGGAGAAGGCCGAGGAGGCGGTACTAGCAGTAGCAACGAGGGGGGGGGTTGTCGTGGCCGTCTCCTCTCGAGACAGGGCGGCTGCGGAGGCAGCGGCAGCGGCGGGGGGGGCAGTGGTGGAGGAGCTCCCTCCCTCCGCCTGACAGACGTCGCCAAAGTACTCCACCACCGCCTCGCTCAGGCCGAAGCTCTCGCCTTTCGTCCACATCGTCTTCACGTTGCAGCGAGCGATGCCGGTGATCTCTATCTCGCACCTGCGCCGTTCAGACAAGTAAGCGGCGGCGGCGGCGCGTGGGGAGGGGTGGGGGGGGTAGGGTGGGGTGAGGTGAGGTGAGGTAAGGTGAACCTAACCTAAATATTAACTACCTCACCTCATGTACCCTACTCTGCCTTAACCGAACGGAACAGAAACGGTGGGTGTTCTTGTGAACCGCTTCGCGCCCGTAGCCGCACTGCGTCGTCCACGCAAGGCCTACCTTCCATCCTCTTCGACGTTGTCCAGTCCGGACACGTAAACCGAGGCAATTTACCGAACCGAACGGATCTGAACCGAACCTAACCTACCATACCCTACCCTACCCGAACTGAAAATAAACCGTGGGTGTTCTTGCGTACCCCCTAACCCGCACCCCGTTCGACCTCGCATACCTTCCATCCTCTTCGACGTTGTCAAGTCCGGACACGTACACGGCGGTCCCGACGGTGTTGCCCCCGCGTGAGAGCGGCAGGATCAGGAGCGGCTCCCCCTCGCTGAGACACCGCTTCACGAGGGCACGGTAGCGGGGCTCGAACACGCGGAACCTCCTCGTCATACCGGGGAACACGAAGTCTTCCACCTTGAACACGCCGAGTTGCTGTGGCGGCAGCGGCGGCGTCTCTTGATCTTGATTTTTCTCCTCCTGCTGCTGTAGCACAATCTCCAGCGGCGGCGGGGGCGACCCTGCCGCCGTGACTCCCGTCGACTGAGAAACACTAGCGATAGCCCGGCCGGGCCTATCACCCTCACCCCCCCCCTTCCCCCCCTCCATCTCCCCCACTGCCCCCTCCCCCTCTATCCCTGCTCCTTCCCTCACCCCCGTTCCCACTCCCGCTGCTGCCTTCACCGCTGCCTCTATCGCTGCATCCACCGCCGCCGCCCGCGCCGCCGCCGCCGCTCGGCGCGCCTCCCACGTCACATCGACCGCCGTCGCGAGGGAGGGAAGGGGTTTCCAGTGAGGCGATGGCGGTGAAAAACGGTCGGCCGGGGCCGACGGCACGAACAGCTCGTCGCAGACGCCGCCGCCGGAAACGCTGACCTCGTCCAGTCCGAAGGCACCCAGAGTCTTGCGCGCTAGCTCGGCTTGTTCTTGGACAGACACGTCCCCCTGGTTGATACGTTAAGGTTAGCGAGCGGACGAGCGAGCGAGCAGCGCGCAAGCAGCTGTTTAAATATATATATATATAGACAAAACATATACATGTTATATGTACCTGAACTAGAGAGTGGTCCGTATCATCTTTACGGGTTACGTGCGCGGTGGTTTGTTTTTTTTCTTTTATGATCGAACTTTGTCAAGTGTTCCACTTTCGAAGCTGTCCCGCTTTCGAAGTTGGGAGGTAGTTATGCTTCTCAACCCCGACGCAAGGCTAGGCTTTTGCCTACAACGTATATTATGTGTACATACAAACCAGGTATTAGCTGTACATGTTATTACCAGTAAAACATGACACCGCAGGATCAAGTCAACAACAAAACACAAAAAACATCCAGGAACCGTGGTACAATTTTGTTGTCTACAAAAAAACTGAAATAAGGCCCAAAGCCAACGCGCGCGCTGAGTAACCCACACACAGCAGTAGCAGCAGCAGCAGTACTACAGTAGTCGCAGCGGTGTTGTGCGTATGTGTGTACTTCTGTGCTGCTGCTGCTGTTCCATATGTTGCTGTTGCTGCTGCTCCTTCGTGGACAGCGATGTATGAACAGCGATTGCCCCGCGTGAAAAATAGTTGTTTAGCGTATTTTGTACTGCTGAGCAACCCACTTTTCATACATCGCTGTGCACGAAGGAGCAGCAGCAGCAACAGCAACATATGGAACAGCAGAAGCAGCAGCAGCAGCAGCAGAACAGGAGTACACACATACGCACAACTACCGCTGCTACTACTGTAGTACTGGTGCTGCTGCTTCTCCTGCTGTGGGTTGCTCAGCGTGCGGAATGTGTAGCTAAACGAGGAGAAAGTAAATTGCCCCGCGTGAAAAAATATTTGTTTAACGTATTTTGTACAATTTGATTAAACAATATGTTATCAAATTGTTTTACAGCAGTACAAAAAACGTTGAACAAACATTTTTTCACGCGGGGCAATTTTCTTCCTCCACGTTCAACTACAGAGTATCAACACGCTGCCACCAATCAGTTCGTGCGACGTCAGACCTTTGAACTCGACTCTCGGCATAAATTCAAGCTACGTTCAACCCGCTTCGTGTTGGGTAAGGCCAGCGCATGCAAACGACGGCTTCGAAGTTATCATTCGGACTTGCTAGATGTTGCCCTTGTTGTGGTATGCTCTACATCTAAACCAGGAAAAAATAACTGTGTTTCGACGTCGGAGAGAGATCGGGAGAGATCGGTATTTTTAACGGAGATAGATCAGGAGACCGCACGCCTGCATGGTCGACACTATTAATAGTCACAATCTGCGAGTTGCTCTTTTTTTATAGGCTACTCGTACAGCAGTACAGGTATTATACACCCAGGTACATTTTTGTTGCCTACTATACCTTTTTTTGGGCAAGTTAGCCTGTGACCACGGGAATCAACCGTGTCAAGTGTTGGGTTAGTACGGACAGATGGAGGTACTGGATAGAGAGACCGGCACGGTTTTTAATGCGAAGACAACAACAACAAGTTGCCTACAAAACAAATGGAATAAGAGGCCCAAAGTCAATGCCTTTCTTTGTGGCTGTCATATTCTATGATGTACGTATAAAACAGCGGTAGCACGTAGCAATATAGGAGGGTACTGCTGTACGTAATATTTTACCAGCACGCGGCAGCATGATTAAACACAAATCGAGAGTTCCTACGTACACGTTGTTTACTTTAGTTTCCTTCTTCGTCTAAACGCTTTGTCCGCACTCCTCTGTTTTAGGTGAAGATGCATCAGTCGAGTTGCTTCTGTCGTTTTGCTGCTGCTGTTGTTGTTGTTGTTGTGGTTGCTGCTGCTGTGCATTGTGTTGGTGCTCTGCTGCGGCCGAGGTAACCCGCATTTCTTGCGGCGCTCTTACTATGACCACTCCGTAGGAAAGCCTTGTACACATATATATATTTGTGCAATCTATATTTGTGCGGGCGTGCATGTCGGAAACCTCCTTGCACTGCGTTCGTATACATCGAATGTTCCTCGCCGTCGGCCATCGGCGCACTGCAGATGATCGACATCACACTCCACGCCATCTACATATATACTACAGCGAAGAAGAGCCCCGGAGTATCATACCGAAGATTAAAACCTCAGTGCTGCCCTCCAGCGCACACCCAACCTTAGATGCGGCGCAGTACATAGCTACTTGTTGCGAGCGTGGGGACGGGTAGAGGAGGGTAAACGGGTGCTCACCAGCAGACAGACGCCGACCACGGGCGCATCGCGAGCCGGAAAGCTAGAAACCACGGAGGGGGGTGCCCCCGAGCTCAGCGCCGACAGCCTGGGGACGGGGAACATGGAGAGGGGGCGAGATACCGGGAATGGGGAACAGGAACCGGGGACAGGGCACCCGGGAGGGGAGACGCGCGATAAAAAAAGGAGGCGCGTTTATAACGCGAACACACAAACACAACAAAAACAAAACAACCAAACAAGCAACAACAGGGGCGGGGGATGGGGTGCGCCTCTCGAACCCCTCGTCGCCCACCCTCCTCCTTCCTCCGCTTCACTCTCTCGTCGCTTGGCGACGACGCTGTAAAACACGTCTCTCACTGCGTGAGCTCGACAACCAGGGTACCGCTTTTTTGTTTTTGTTTTCGGCGTTCACCCATGCTGGCGGTCTTGTTAGATCATTTGTGCGGGGTTGATAACCTCAACTCCCCACAAGGGGAATGATCGTATCACGTAGTGTGTATATGGTAAGGCATCCACGAGGCAGATACGTAGTGATACCCATTGCTGTCTCTGGAAGTGGCCACACCAGTACCTAAATCAATTCATTGGAGGCTGTCGTCCATATGCAAGTCCGCCTCACAGACGGTTCTTAGCAGGATGCAGCTCACCCTCCATGCGACTCGCCCAATACCTCACGGCGCTTCGCGCTTGGTGCAAGCAAAGTCTGCCTGGTTGGTGAAAACCCAACGTGCTCCGTCCCGGCATTGTAGGGATGCGAGTGGGTCTTATGGTCATACGACTACCGGCCGTGCACGATATGAGTACACCCCCCCCCCCCCCCCCTTCTCCCGCTCCGTCTCGAAAGGCATGCGTGGTCAATGCGGTCAAATGACTAGGCCAAGCCAACAAATGATGGAACGCCCCCGCCCCCCCCCCTCTGTCTATGGTCATACGACTCACCGACCATGCCGATACGAGTACACCCTCCCTACCCTCCTCTCTCCCCTTACCATCCCCCTTCCTCTCCCCCCCCCCCCCCACCCCCTCCCCCCTCCCAGCATGTTTGCCAAGAGCGGCCAGCGGGAAGGTTCCCGAGCCTCCCGAAAAGAGTCCTCGAGGTTTGACACCGGGTCCTGGTCATGCATACAGTACATATCAAATATTGCAGCTCCAACGAAAAAGTAACTCTCAACACACGAATACGACCCCCTCCCCTCCCTATGAGTACACCCCCCACCCCCCCCTACCTCTTCACCCCCCCTCCCCACCCTCTGGTTGGTGAAAACCCAACGTGCTCCGTCCCGGGTCCCAGCATTATAGGGATGCGAGGGTCTATGGTCATACGACTACGGCCATGCATAAATACGAAGTACACCCCCGACGTGCTCCGTCCGGCATTGTAGGGATGCGAGGGTCTATGGTCATATGGTTATACGACTACGGTCATGCATGAATATCGAGTACACTCCGCTCCTACGCCGGTCCCACCTAGTGCCGCCAGGGAGGAGATTCGCGAGTCTCCTAAAAGAGTCGTTGAGGTCCGACGCCGGGGCCTGGTCGCCTCGGCCGAGCAAGAAAAACAGCGGCTGCTTCTCCCTCGGGAGCGCGAAGACCCGCGAGATGCTATCCTCGCCATGGAGCGACGGGAAGGACCCCCCCTCCATGGAGACAGGGATGGCCTCCACACCTTCTGCAAACCCCAGCCCTAGCACCGTGACGATGGTCGGAGATCTATGTAGGCGTTTTGTGTTTTGTGTTTTTTTTTGTCGTGTGGGGTCAGGAAAAAGGGGGCACCGGCGAGAAGCGGAGCATGAATAGGGGGGGGGGCGGGGGGGGGGCGCGGGGAAGGGGGGGAGGAGGCGGGAAGGTGGGGAACGGAGAGGGGCAAGGACGAAGGGTGGCGGGGTCGCGGGGGGTGGGGGGTGTACTCATATCGTGCACGGCCGTAGTCGTATGACCATAGACCCTCGCATCCCTACAATGCCGGGACGGAGCACGTTGGGTTTTCACCAACCAGGCAGACATTGCTTGCACCAAGCGCGAAGCGCCGTGAGGTATTGGGCGAGTCGCATGAAGGGTGAGCTGCATTCTGCTAAGAACCGCCTGTGAGGCGGACTTGCATATGGACGATAGCCTCCAATGAATTGATTTACTTTCTGGTGTGGCCACTCCCAGAGACAGCAATGGGTATTACTATGTATCTGCCTCATGGGTGCCTTACCATATACACACTACGTGATACGATCATTCTCCTTGTGCGGAGATGAGTTCATCAACCCCGCACAAATGATCTACCAGACCGCCAGACTTGGGTGACCGCCAAAGAATAAAAATAAAAACGGTACCCTGGTTGTCGAGCTCACGCAGTGAGAGGCATGCTTTACAGCGTCGTCGCCAAGCGACGCCAACCCAGCTATAAGGGGGGGGGCGTCTGACTCCAGCTGCGGGTGTCCACAAAAGGCCACCCAACTTCTCTACCTGGTATAAACTGGCACATGAAAAAAACTGGTGCATTCTTGCAGCAGCATACTATATATATGTACGACGGAAACAACAAACACGTCTGTTGTCGGCAAAATTCAGTCGAGTACAAAACCACAGGCAATCGAGGAAGAGGACAAACATTCGCGGAATCGTTTCTATCCTTTCAAGGCTTTTGTTTTCACCGCTAGCGCGGCAAAATACAAGGCAAGGCGGAGCAAGGCAAAGGCGAGGCGCAGCAAGGCCTCGGCAAGGCCAAGACGAAAGCGCCACAAGGAACGGTGCAGCGAGCAAAACAGGGCGAAGACAAGGCGCACCGAAAAAACAAGACACGGCGCGGCATCATTGGGGCGCAATCAAGGGAGATACAAAAACACACCGCGCGCCCGTTTCCCTTGTCACCCCCCGCCCCTACGACTCGCTCCCTTCGAGGACGGCGGCGGCGGCGGCGCAACCTCCAAACCGGCAGCGAGCTGGGGAGAAACCCCCTCATGAAAAAACAAAACAAAACGAAACAAGAAGCAACAAAAACGCTTTCACACCGGCCAAGGCGACCGTACCGTACCGTACCGTACCGTACCGTACCGTACCGTACCGTACCGTACCGTACCGTACCGTACCGTACCGTACCGTACCGTACCGTACTGTACCGTACCGTACCGTACCGTACCGTATCGTACCGGACCGTACCGGACCGGGCCGGACAGGACTGGACCGCCCGCTGGCGAGCTTGACGCCAACGTTCCACGTCTCGGACGAGAGGTCATGATAATCTAGATAGTCTACTTCCGCTCTTCCACCTGCCGTTGTGAGAGGCTGTGCACCATTTGCACAGCAGTACGTATCCATCCGACCGAGGAAACGTCGTCCTACTACAGACCATGCGGATTGTACGGGTTCCACCCGGCAACATGAGAGCTAGATAATACAACATCGGGTAAGAATCTGCCTTGAAAGGCCGACGTACGTAGATCATGGAAGTGGGGACCGATTTTATCTGTCCGAGGTAGATATTCACAACGTTATCACCGACCAACTCATCGTGCCGCCTCCCACCGGCACCGGAAACCCCTTATCAAACCTCTCTAAGATTGTACCTGAATGCACCCCCTGGCGACCCTGGCGACGGCGATGACGACTGCTGTGGTGGCGGCAGCGGCGACCCCCTCATCCTGTAACGGGCCGGCCTCCGCTGCTGCGCGCCGTCTCCTACGCTGCATCCGATCACGGGAGGGGCTCCCGGTCGTCTGTGCAGCGCACGCGGAAATCATCAACAACAAGAAGGGCAGTCCTTGAGAGTTGACGAAACAAAAATCGCGGGACTCGGTTGGACGGGATCGGGAAATACCGATGTTTGCACGGGATCGGGAAATACCGATGTTTGCACGGGGCGGGAAATACCGATGTTTGCACGGGATCGGGAAATACCGATGTTTGCACGGGATCGGGAAATACCGATGTTTGCACGGGAGCGGGAAATACCGATGTTTGCACGGGATCGGGAAATACCGATGCTTGCACGGGATCAGTTTTGGGCGGGATCGGGATATATCGCACAAATCTGCGCGTTATCACTATATTGGGCAGGAACGGGGTTTCCATTTTTTCACGGGGGTGATCGTCCCGAATCCTGTGAAATCTCCCTCAAAACTGTACCAGTATATATCCCGAGGACCGCCCCAAAGATAAACGTTTGACGCAAATGCATTCATGCGAGCAGGGACGCGATTTATCTTCTACTCGTGCAGACGCGTGCTCCGCACAACACTCAAACCACCCGCACCACATCGCACCGCACCCACCTGTCCGCAAACGATCTCAGCGCGTCCTGAACTGCGATGGGGTCGTGGCCCTCGAAGAAGATCACCGCAACGGCGGGGCGCGGCGACGCACTCTCCGCGGGGTTGAGCACGCGCTCGAGGCAGGCATCGACAGCAGTCTGGGGGGGGGGGGGGCAGAGGAAGGCGCAGGGTGAACACATGGGCGCACGGAAGAGGTACAGGGGAAGTGGTAGGGGTAGGGTGCAGGGTAGGGGGTAGGGGAAGGCGTAGTAGGGGAAGGGGTAGGGTAGGGAGCAGAAGAAGGTTGTTCTTTTTTAACCCAAAAATCTGAGAGGAACAGCTCCAGAACTTGAAATTGTCTGTTGTCGCAATTGAGCACGTGCTGTAAGTACGGTAGGTACATAACCTACGCTAAAAGCTAGGCAGTCGTACCTAAAAGACCGACCGCCTGTTCCAAAAGCTTATTAATAGTTGTTTCTGCGTGTACGAGAATACCCTCTTTGCGTCGGCAATTGGCGGCTGATTTTGTGGTTCTCCGTTTCTTCAATAGTCAATCCGATGCGTCGCACGTACGTAGCGACAGTACTCTACGTAGGTATCATGTAATGTGGACGAAACGGTCAGAGAGACTGACTCGAGTACCAGAGTATCCCACACTGCTGACTGTTTCTGTGAGCAGGTAACCAAGCAGTACGTCCTGACCACATTGTAAGTAACAACGTTGGCTGATATGTCGAGCACTCCAAACGTTGCTCCTTGACTCATACCGCTCCAGATCGAATCAGAAACTTTCACAGCTCTGAATCGGTTCCTTCGCCGCTTGTCACCGCGAACATATACTTGCTGTGTAAAGGGTTTGCCACTGCTAGAAGTAGGGTCCCCTGGGTCTATCCAAGCAGCTGCTACAGGTGCTGTTGTACCTACAGCTGCCGGCCTATGCCGCATAGTGCAGTATACCAGGTACAGTATACAAAAGGCAACAACGAACCTGTGTGGAATCGTGAGCATTGACCGCCGCGTTGCAGAGCAAACCTCGCCTTCCAGAGGGCAAACGGGAACCAACTCCGGCTCGAAGGGCGGTGGAAGATGCGCGAAAGAGTGGTACACTCTGCGGGCGCCACGGAGCGGCCGATGCCTGGAGCCTGGTCAGTCGCCTCAGCATAGTTTTCGAGGTGTGAACACGACAAAGATGACGTTTTTCGGGAGTTGCACCCACGCCCAATAAACATTATGAACAGGGGTTGTGCTCTGAATGTCCCCTGGTGAAGAAAGTATCATATGCTTTGATGAATAGAAGATCGCTTCCGATGAGGAGGAAAACAAGAGCAGCAGCACCGCATGCGGGCTCTGCTACGCAGACGAACACGTGCTGCCAGCGTTGTGGTGGGTGTTTCATCAACCGTGCTCTACCCCACCAGAAAGTAGCATATTTCAATCAACCTCGAGCAACGACAGCAGCAGCAGCAGCATCAACAGCAGTACGAGCGCGAGGTGGAGCAGCAGCAGTAGCAGGACCCCCCCGGCCAGAGATGGCATTGCAATTTCCGGGACGACCCGTGATAGTCCAATGCACGTACATCTCTTGGTGCGCCTGCTTCGGGACACTCGCTCGCCTCTACACAGACTCCATCAACCCTTCAAACCTCGCGCTGCAGGGCTCCTTCCTGAGCAATTCGTTGGGCAGCTTCGCCCTCGGCGCCCTCGTCGCTTCGGACCTTGACGAGGAGAGCATGCCCGGGCTCTACACCGGGCTCACCGTGGGCCTCTGCGGCTCGTACACCACCTACTCGGGCTGGAACTTAAGGATCGCGAGAGCAGCGCTGCGAGACGCCCCCGGCCCCGGAGGCGCAATCGTCGCTATCGTCGCGATCGTCAAGTCGCTGGCGTTTTTCGCAGCTTGTTTTGTGGCGGGAAGGGACCTCGTGAAAGGCCTGGCGAGTCGCGGGCGCAGGCTGCGCTGGCAAGGAAACGCCCTAGGGAGCAACAATGCTTCTTCTCTCGGGCGTGCGATGGGGCCGATCGGCGCAGTCTACGCGCTGCTCGCCGTTCTGCTTGTTGTGGATGACAGTCGGACCAGAAGGATCCGGTGGCTGGCGTGCATGTTTGCCCCTTTCGGGGCTCTCGTGAGGTTTTCCCTGTCAAGGTGAGGTCCGCCGAAAATTTGAATTTTGAGAGACTTTTATTTCGGCAATCGAGACCCCACCTACAACAGTACAAGACCCCACCTACAACAACAAACAGCAGTACAAACAAAAGCACAACGCATCATACACATGCATCATGATCGTCACATTTAGAGCGGCGGCGGTATTTCCTGTGCCCGAACGCCGAAAATAATTAATTAACTCTAATTCTGGTACGAGTCTGCTGTAGATGGCATACCAGGTATGCGACAAACAGTGGCGTTCACGTCGCACATACATGAGGGCACCCACGGGCGAAGAGTCCAGCGGGAGGGAGGGGCATACCACAGGTGATGGGAGAACTTGTCTCGCGAGGGCGAGTCCTGCCACTTCGTCCTTGGCGGGCAGGGCAGGCGGAGGGGAGGTATTCTTGGAGCCCCGCCGTCACGGCCTCGTGCAGCCAGGTGTTCCCCGAGCACCTCTTGCTTCGTGAACTATACCAGTATGCATCATAAATACTGGTGGGATATGTAATATGACATGTACAACATATGGCTGCCTGTTGGCACCCCACTTGCAATAGCAGTACAAACAGCAATAGACACTATTACCCGTGTTAATATTACGTACTTACGATCGTCACATTTAGAGCAGCGGCGGTGGTTATCATACATACGTAGACACTGGGGATGTGACAATGGCATGTACGAAAAAATAGGACTACGAGTACGTATTGACACTGGCTGGCGTACATGGCATGTACAATATCTACTGGCTGCGTCAGCATCCAGTACTACTACTTGACTGGATTCCGCGCGAAAGTTGAGACGATGAGACGACGATGCATTGATGGCAGTACAACAATGCGAGCACCTCTTGACCATGACAAACAACGAAGGTACGAATACGTCGTACGAGTACAGCAGTATCTATTTCGTATACAACCAGATATTATTGCTTGTTGCCACGATCTATGGTGTACATACCACGCAAAACCCAAGACCAAAACCTTCCGTCTCTAGCCGGTCATATGAACTCGCCCACCGTGCTCGTGGTCTCAGTCCGTCCCTCGTTCTTCCCTTTCTCTGCCTCTCATGTTTTCCTTGGTTTGTTATTTTATCGGGTGGCGTTTCGATACACTGCGCGCCCTGCTAATGCTCTCAACCAGCACTATTGTTTGGAAGTATTACTTGTATTGGCGGTACATACCGTTCCATTGCTTCTATGTCCGTACGCGTACCCAAAGACCCCACCAACCCCGAGTGTACTACTCGTACTGCTGGTGTACTACTTGCACTGGTACGCATGTCGTGTCAGGGCTTCTTCATCCAGACGAGTACGGGTTATACAGCTTCCATGCGCAGAAGGCCTGTCTGGGTTTATGGGCCGATACTTGTTTTTTCCCCTTATATGGCGTCGCCCTGTTGACCCTGGCGATTTCTGCGCGGTCGCTGACCTGTATCCTTCATCACGAGAAAATATCTCGCGCAACAAGTGTTCTGGTATCCCAAGGCCAATCAGGTGTTTGAGTCTCTCGAGAGGCGTTTTGTTTTTGGCTTGGTCGATCTTTCGCTTCATTTCCAACAGTTTGCGGCAGTGCTGACTACGTAGTCCCTGTATCTACAAGGGGTTGTGGATTACGTCCTGCGTAAAACCCTCTTGGGACTTGAGAGGGAAAACAGTGACGACTACAGCGACGGCCACACTGCGCGATTGGGGGATGATACAAAATTGGTGTCCCAAGTTACAATGCAATGACTTGGACGGCACCGGCGCAACATGTTCGTGCAGCCCATCCATGTTCGAGCCCCAGGCGGGATGGTTTCGAGTCATAGTAGTAGTCGTCCCAACAGGGCGAGAGGCAAGAGAAGATGACCTCGGGGGTCACTACGACATTCACCAGCACACCAGCCTGAAAGACAAAAGTGGCGAAATAACCTCTCGAATATCAATCACCCGAAACGGCACAAAAACGGCACGAAACTGCTGTTACATTGTGAATAGACCAAACCAACACATCATGATGACATATAGAACAAATGTTCTACGCAGCTTGCAAAGTTGAGTATCAACTGTTCAATCCGTCGAACTCACAGCTGACGTACTTATGTAATCATTTTATTGACCATGATCCTACCTGTGGTGCTGGGCGCTCATGCCTGCTCGTAAACGGTTGATAACACCCAAACGATCGTTGTTTTGGTCGCTATCCCTTTTATCCCTTATATCCCTTGAAAGGGGTCCCAAAGAGGGTATAAGTTGCACGAGTGCTTACTATTTATTGCGTGCGCAAATCGGTGCCACGATGTCAGTTGCCGCGGCGGCCCGGCCGTATGGTGGCGGCTTGTTTCACGCAATTACTATATACAAGTAGATATATAGCACGACAGCCCATTTGCTACTGACGTACGGAGACGCATCGTCGACGGGCTCTTCAAGCTGCAATAAAATATTTAATATGGAACTTACACGACGCTTCGAGGAGTGCTGAAGTGACTGGTGATGCGAATAGAGACAGTCAACCTATGATATGTATATGCCATCATGGTTGCGTATTTGTATAGATGTAGTCGTGAGCCATTGGCCTTTTCACTACTGCTAACACGACCCCTCTCTATTTTGAAGCGATTACCCCCAAAAACCGTGAATGTAACTCCAAAAGGTTTGAACGAACAGCTCAACGGTGCTGCTAACGCGGTGTTTTGTCCGAGAGCGCCGAGACAACAATAGATACGTTTATAATCCGTTCCTTGGTTAGGTCGGTTGGCTCATGCGGGATGGTCGTGCCACCGCCGTGTATTCGTACAGCTTAATGACTCTCATTGGTGTGCACCCCCCGCCGGTATCCATCCGAGGCGGCTACAAGTCAAACTCCAACGCCCGGAGTCAATGCCACCCACAGGATACCTGTATACCATCTTGAGATCTTCGGTATCCTCTATCGCCCATTGCCACGCGTCCTTGCGGTCTGAGGAAGACCTCTTCGCTGCGGTTGGCTGGCGTGCTGACTGTGCTATAAAACAAAACGTGCCCAGCAACGTGCCACGTTCGTACCGACTGTGCGTACCTTGCGAGGGGCAAGACGTCGAACCTACAGCAGTGACCACTTCGAGAGCATGATCGGAACCAAAACAAGCTATTGTACGTTGTGTGTGTTCTTCGCATTAAACCGTCCTTTCTACCCGTCGACATCCAGCACACCCAGTGTCCGTGCCGATTCTACGTCCTAGAGAGGTACCAGTTCTGTGGACACAAAACGGAGAATCCGGGCACGCTCTCTTTTTTTTAAATAATTTTATTTGGTTTTCCCATCCCATCTATTTTCTTTGTCCTACTTCTCCAGCTCCCTCCCTTTCGAAACTCAGATCCGGGGTCAACATAGCGGGCGCTATTCCCCCCTCCCCCCTCCGACGCGTGTCTTCTTTTTTACCAGATGTTTTCCCCCTCGTCGACCTGCGTCGAATGGTGCATACACACGCTGGTAGGGGCTTTCTGTAGGAGCCATTTTTCGCGCAAGATCAAAAATACTCCTTGGATGGATTCGAACTCGTGACATTGACCTTACTAGTTGCGGGGTTTAACCACTATACCACCGGGGGCGCCGGATAATCGGGGAGCCATTTTTTGCGCAAGATAAAAAATACTCCTTGGATGGATTCGAACTCGTGACAGTGACCTTAGTAGTTGCGGGGTTTAACCACTATACCACCGGGGGCGCCGGATAATCGGGGAGCCATTTTTTGCGCAAGATAACAAATACTCCTTGGGTGGATTCGAACTCGTGACATTGACCTTAGTAGTTGCGGGGTTTAACCACTATGCCACCGGGGGCGCCGGATAATCGGGGAGGTAATTTTCGTCCGGGCATATCACCTGGGAATTCGCGCGGATAATCGGGGAGGTAATTTTCGTCCGGGCATATCACCTGGGAATTCGCGCGGAGTATCCGTTACCAACCGAGCTTCAGGTCGGATGGGCTATTACGGGGTGGGCTAATGTAGTAAATAGGACCTACGATATACACAAAAACTATATATTTTCCTGTTTTTTCTAACAATATTCAGTCCTATTTAACTATGGTCCGCCGGAATAGTGCAGTGGGTTTTATCGGTCCGGGGTCCACCCGTCGGGTACTCGGGTATTTGGTTGGCCACAGGGGGTGAGAGCCCACAGAGCGTGCACCTTCAGCGTATTCAATATTATTACTTGAAGTCTAGGCACATGGTGTAGACGTGCTTGTGTATTTCCTGCAGTATTTCTGCCCTCCGTGCACCCCCGCTCCTTTCCCCTCCCAATTCCCTACTTTTACGCCCACCCACAAAACACTCGTCATTATGCTTCACGCCTCCCCCCCCTCCCCCCCCTCGCCTTCCCTGAATTATTACCAGGAAATACAACAACAGATGGCGAGAAGGAGCATTTCCAGTGGGTACCTTCCTAGCCAACGTTTGTGGATCACTGATCATGGGGATCGTATATTATGGCGCCAGACAGAAAGACATGGCGGGATGGAGTGGTGTCGCTTTGGCGGCCTTCCAGGGCGGCTTCTTGGGCAGCCTGACGACCATGTCCTCGTTCATGTCGGAGGTCGTTGGCCACCGAGAAAAGCACAGCCCGGCGGTGAGCTATTCTTACCTGGCGGCTACGGCAATTGCTGCACAGGTGGTGGTCCTCGCCGTCGGCGCGGCACTTGGGGACTGATGCACTCCATGCGGTGGGTAAGATAACCGGCGTCGTGGTGGGGGTGTACTCATGCCATGCACGGCCGTAGTCGTATGACCATACACCCTCGCATCCGGAGGCCCTCCGGCGCTTAGTTGTCATGGTTTAGAAGCGTCAAGGTGGGGGCGGGGGGGTGTACCCATGCCATGCAGGGCCGTAGTCGTATGGCCATAGACCCTCGCATCGCTACAATGCCGGGACGGGGCACGTCGGGTTTCCACCCACCAGGGAGGCATTGCTTGCACCAAGCACGAAGCGCCGTGCCTTGTTCAGCGAGTCGCACGAAGGATGAGCTGCATCCGAGGGAGGGATGGGGGTGACTTGTTGGCGTCGGCGTCCGGAGGAGTCGCAGGATGTGTACACAGCAGCCGACAAAAGAGCGCTGCTGAAGCCATTCGCTCGTCCTGCGCTTTTGCGTGGATGCATGCCCCCACCGCAAGGGCAGGTGAAAAACCTGAATATTGGGCGGTTTTGCCCAGGAGGTTGAACCCCATGGATGGCGAGCTATTCTTTTGCCCCCACAGCTCCCCCCCCCTACCCCGCCCCCCCCCCCCCGCCGTCATTGTAGGGTGCGAGGTGCTAATGGTCATACGACTACGGCCATGCATGAATATCGAGTACACCCCCCCCAAAAAACATATTGTGCAACGCGCTGTGCGGCGGAGGGCGTCCAATAATACGCAACAGGGAGGAGGACGAGATGCGCTACCGGTTTGGTACGGTCAACTCGCGCAGTTGCGGCCGGCTGGGTTTTAAATATATCGGGAATGCCACGAGCACCGCTGGGTGGCGATCGTTCGCAATTTGGAAAGCCCAGGAACGCTGTGAAGGGCGACGACGCCTGCAGGTGCGCACGCATCTGCTAGCAGATAGAGCAGATAGCGAAGTTTGTCGGTCTGTTCCTTCACCACTTTTCTCGTCGTCATACCAACCCCGGGGATTTCTAGCCAAGCCATGGCTGTTTGGTCGGGGATATTCTACCGTGATACACCGTTTTCTATAGGAAATCTGTGCTAAGGACGAGCGAAACAGGCTTTTTGCCACAACGTTGCAAATAGTGTTTGCCTATATCAGGAAAGTGAGAGCGTTGTGTCCGCTCGTGTCAGAATGAGTCTGACTACGTACTACGCACCTCGGAGAGGTGCAAAAACAGTATAGGCTCAGGAATAAGAAAATAATTTACTAAAAACATGAGGCTCACTTGTTTAGGGAATGTAAGAGAACTGGATTAAAAAAATGTGATCAGCGGCGAGAGCTACACTAAATCCTATATAGTAGTCGAAAGCTCAAGGTTAAACAAGGATGGCTTCAAAATATGATTCTAAGGCCTGCT
This sequence comes from Saccharina japonica, assembly GCA_008828725.1. NCBI lineage: Eukaryota > Phaeophyceae > Laminariales > Laminariaceae > Saccharina > Saccharina japonica. Next base: position 113,560 of record MEHQ01003498.1, read on the forward strand.
CAGCGTAGGTGTTTCTTGTTGGCGGGCCCATACTGCTCTATGTACTATGAAATATGTACCCAGACCCGTTTTCTGCTTCTGAAGGGCAGCATAGGCGAGTTTTTCCCACCAATAATATAATACAAACATACGTAACCCTTTTTGTTCAATTGTCTCGTGGATGGTGTAAAAAGGCCTTCCACGGCAACTCGTCCTGGCACCTTGGCGTCGCCCATACTGTTTCCATGCTCGTTTTTTTTTTAATGGTGGATCGCATGAACGTCTACCCACGGTATATCTTCCGTTATTTCCTCAAGCGCTTAAGGCACAAATAATCTCTCGGCAGACGGCGAGGTGTGCCATTATTTCGCTGATTTTGTTTTCCCCACTTTTTTTATCCCTTCGGTGGATGGGTAAGCTCACCACACTTCCGCACCTGCAATGCGTGTCGTATTGTCGCGTGTTCTCTCGGGGGCGGTGGGGGGTATCCTCGACATCTCGAAAATTTATTCGTACGTACCAGGTGCACGTTTCGCTCCGCGCTCTGTTCTCTATACTGCCAGTTATGCAACTGCCATATCTTGTGATATTAAACAGACGATCGTATATATGCACGTTCCGTGTAATCTGTGTGCTTCGATCATCAATCGTCCGAATACGTATTACTATCATACGCATATGGCAGAAGCAGAGGCTAGGTCAGATCCACAGAGTACATATCATATCATACCAGGATATGCATCGTCTCTATGAGATAATATACGGTATCGGTGCTGGTTACGGGCTGACAAGAGCTACGTCCTATAGTATGCTCATCTTACCGCCGTACACTCTCCAACCTCAAAACTACTTGAGAANCACAGATGTGCCCATGTGGCAAAGCCATAGAGAGTAGAATTGACATAGTGGGAGAATGTGAAAGGTACAAGGAGGAAAGGGATGTGTTAGAGGAGGAGATGAGGAACATAGACGAGTGTGACATGGAGCAGTTTGGTACACTAAATAGTAGCGAGAGAACGATCGCTATCTTAGGAGATAGATGGTGGCCACAGGCGGCGAAACAGGAAGGGGATAAGATTAGCAACAAGTTTTTTTTGTAATATATGGAAATTACGTAGTGAGCGCCCAAGTGTTGGAGGTGTCTCTATTAGGAGTAGGAACGGTGCTCCGTCTCGAAAGGGATGCGTGGGCAATGGTCAAATGACTACGTGAGGCAAGACAACAGACGAGTACGCCCCGCTTACCCTTCACGCGACTCGCCCAACACTTCACGGCGCTCCACGCTTGGTGCTTGCAATGTCTGCGCCTGGTCGGTGCGAACCCGACATGCTCTGTCCCGGCATTGTAGGGGTGCGAGGGTGTATGGTCATACGACTACGGCCATGCATGAATATCGAGTACACCCCCCCCAAAAAACATATTGTGCAACGCGCTGTGCGGCGGAGGGCGTCCAATAATACGCAACAGGGAGGAGGACGAGATGCGCTACCGGTTTGGTACGGTCAACTCGCGCAGTTGCGGCCGGCTGGGTTTTAAATATATCGGGAATGCCACGAGCACCGCTGGGTGGCGATCGTTCGCAATTTGGAAAGCCCAGGAACGCTGTGAAGGGTGACGACGCCTGCAGGTGCGCACGCATCTGCTAGCAGATAGAGCAGATAGCGAAGTTTGTCGGTCTGTTCCTTCACCACTTTTCTCGTCGTCATACCAACCCCGGGGATTTCTAGCCAAGCCATGGCTGTTTGGTCGGGGATATTCTACCGTGATACACCGTTTTCTATAGGAAATCTGTGCTAAGGACGAGCGAAACAGGCTTTTTGCCACAACGTTGCAAATAGTGTTTGCCTATATCAGGAAAGTGAGAGCGTTGTGTCCGCTCGTGTCAGAATGAGTCTGACTACGTACTACGCACCTCGGAGAGGTATAAAAACAGTATAGGCTCAGGAATAAGAAAATAATTTACTAAAAACATGAGGCTCACTTGTTTAGGGAATATAAGAGAACTGGATTAAAAAAATGTGATCAGCGGCGAGAGCTACTCTAAATCCTATATAGTAGTCGAAAGCTCAAGGTTAAACAAGGATGGCTTCAAAATATGATTCTAAGGCCTGCTCAGCGTAGGTGTTTCTTGTTGGCGGGCCCATACTGCTCTATGTACTATGAAATATGTACCCAGACCCGTTTTCTGCTTCTGAAGGGCAGCATAGGCGAGTTTTTCCCACCAATAATATAATACAAACATACGTAACCCTTTTTGTTCAATTGTCTCGTGGATGGTGTAAAAAGGCCTTCCACGGCAACTCGTCCTGGCACCTTGGCGTCGCCCATACTGTTTCCATGCTCGTTTTTTTTTTAATGGTGGATCGCATGAACGTCTACCCACGGTATATCTTCCGTTATTTCCTCAAGCGCTTAAGGCACAATTATCTCTCGGCAGACGGCGAGGTGTGCCATTATTTCGCTGATTTTATTTCCCCACTTTTTATATCCCTTCGGTGGATGGGTAAGCTCACCACACTTCCGCACCTGCAATGCGTGTCGTATTGTCGTGTTCTCTCGGGGGCGGTGGGGGGTATCCTCGACATCTCGAAAATTTATTCGTACGTACCAGGTGCACGTTTCGCTCCGCGCTCTGTTCTCTATACTGCCAGTTATGCAACTGCCATATCTTGTGATATTAAACATACGATCGTATATATGCACGTTCCGTGTAATCTGTGTGCTTCGATCATCAATCGTCCGAATACGTATTACTATCATACGCATATGGCAGAAGCAGAGGCTAGGTCAGATCCACAGAGTACATATCATATCATACCAGGATATGCATCGTCTCTATGAGATAATATACGGTATCGGTGCTGGTTACGGGCTGACAAGAGCTACGTCCTATAGTATGCTCATCTTACCGCCGTACACTCTCCAACCTCAAAACTACTTGAGAAGGGGGCGGAGGGTACGAGTACATAACATATATCAATAGCTAAAAAATAAACAAACCATACATGCATGCCATGAGCCGAAGGTTGCGAGGGAGCTACGAGGTATTGGGCCAATAGCAGCAACATGTCCTCACTACATATCACAAACTCACTCCTGCGTGTGTCAATCACTGCATTTTGGAGCCCGACCATATTTTCACAGCTCAGGCTATTTCTTAAGGAAGTTCGATTTGTTTCAGTTCGATTTGTTTTTTTCAGCCCATTATTGATGTTTTTGACCGGGAACGCGGGCTAATCGGCCGTGCGCTTGTCGGGATGAGTGCGCCCAACATCTCAGAGGTATCCAACGCAAAAATCCGCTTCTCCATCGAAGCATTTTCAAGTTCTTGAGGTATGTGGCATTTCGAATAATATCCAACAAATAACATTCCAGAGGCACAAACTATTCAAAATTCCCGTAATTTCTGACTGGAAAGTACCTTCAAATTGTATTTGATGTCGATTGTTCAATTTGTGAAAATGCTTGATATTTCAAACTGCTTCGATGGAGAAGCGGATTTTTTCGTGGGGTACCTGTGGGATGGTAGAAGAATGCATTCCGAGAAGCGCACGACCCTTTCGACGGCGTTCCGGGTCAAAAACATCAATAAATGGCCGAAAAAAACAAATCGAACTGAAACAAATCGAACTTCCTTAAGAAACAGCCTCAGTCCATGCCATTATCCTAAAAACGCAAAAAGAAACAGAGAATAAACGCATTTTTTCTTTTCATGTTTTCATCCCGTTCAATGTCTTCGCCCTTCCTTTCGCTTTCCTTCCAGTTACGTATGATGTTAATAATGGTCGTAACTCAGATCCGGGGTCACAAAGTAGGCGCTTCTCCCTCCTCCCCACTACGACCGTTCGTGCCTTTAATTTTTATCGCGAGAATATTTCATCCCGTTCTTTCCCTCGTCGACTCGCATCGAATTGCGCCCACCCACGCTGCTAGGCGCTCTCAGCAGTTTATTCCGTTTTTGTTTACATTTTTTTGCTATTAATAATAACCTCAAAAGTCCGACCCACGTGGGATTCGAACTCACGAAATCAACTCTAGCAGCATTCGAGGGTGCCACTATTTATATTAATATATTAATAGCTCACCGGGGCGACCGGCCGACTCAGCCCGCAAAAAAGGGATGCGAAAGGCCGCAATTTGTGGTTCCATGCGTGATATATACGACAAAGCTTCATGACGCCCTTGACTTGTGGTTTCCACTGTACCATCGTACCTACTCCGAACAACATTCCTTTGCAACAGAGGTGATCAATCTGTACTGCTTCCGAACAAAATGGGGGCAAGGGGCATACATTGTCTACGTAGTACCACATGCATACCTCGACACTTTTTGTTTTTGTCCATCCCATTTATTTTCTTCGCCCTTCTATTTTCTTTCCCTCTTTAGTCGTAACTCAGATCCGGGGTCACTATGTAGGCTCTTCTCCCCCCTCCCCACTACGGTACGTGCCTTGCATTTTTATCGCGAGAAGATTTTAGCACTTTCTTCCCTCGTCAACTCTCGTCGAATTGAGCTTACCCACGCTATAATATGCGCTCTCGACAGTTGATGTCAATTGAGAATACAAATCTCCATACGGAAACTCGAACCCTAGACTTCCAACTCAACAGGCTTCGTGGTTACCTGCTGAACCACCTGGGCGACCGGCTTCTGCTCTGTCGGGAGGCCGGCATTCAAGCAGGCTATGCTTTGGGAGATATGATATTTATACGACAGGGCACCCAAACCTCCAACCGTAATACCCGAGCAGTATTCTACGTATGGTACGCAAAGGAGTAGCACAGGTGCACGCAAAGCAGTACAGTAGCACAGGTATATAGCCAGTCACCCCGGTGGGCTACATGATAGTGATACCCTCGAATGCTGCTAGAGTTGATTTCGTGAGTTCGAATCCCACGTGGATCAGATTTTTGAGTTTATTTAGGTTTATTTGCAAAAACAACCCCGGAATAATCTTTTTAGAGCGCCTATCGGCGTGGATAGGCGCAATTCGATGCGAGTCGACGAGGGAAAGAAAGGGCTGAAGTCTTCTCGCGATGAAAGTCCAAGGCACGAACCGTAGTGGGGAGGAGGGAGAATCGCCTACTTTGTGACCCCGGATCTGAGTTACGACGGGGAGGAGAGAGAAAGGAAGGGCGAAGATAATTAATGAGATGGAAAAACATGAATAAAAAAACATCGCTCACAAATGATTTCGCAATCCAACCAAAAAAGAATCAGACTGCTGCTGCTGACAAACCAGTACAAACCACGAAAAAACGTACGTATCATACATGCCTGTACGTACGAACGTGTGTTCTTGCTTCAAGCTTGCTTCCTCTGCACATACATGCCATTTTATTCAAGGCTCGCCTCCCGCTCCAGTGCTGTTCGACTCTTCCAAGGCTTGCGTGGTGGTGCCTGGTATCGCTGCGGCCTGCACTGATGCCCCCGACCTGGCCTGATTGACGATGCTCTCCCCAAAGTCAGCTGCGGTAATGCTTGCCGGCATCTTGCTTTCTTATCCATCTAAAGATAAACCCGTACCAGTTTAGCGGCGTCAGCGCCCAACCAGAACGTACTTGATCAATCGCTAGCGTTGTCACGTACTCTCTCTGTTGTGTGGGTTGGGCCAGGGTGGGCTCATAGGTAGGCACTTCGTCGATTTTCATCGATGCTTTGCCCACTCGCGCTTTCTGCGATGAGAAGAAGGCACATAAAAGTGCATTTCTGGGTGTTTTGTTAACCCGCCGGGATTTGAACCCCGGCCCTCATACGCTAGATATAATATTATTAGTCGAGGTTAACCACAAGACCACCGTGGCGACTGTAATATACTGACTAGGAGGGCGAGTGCGTCTGGGGGGTGACATGCTTGGCGGTGCCGACATGTTGGGCATACCATTCAACGCGGGCGCCTCGCCGTAGCCGAGAATGCTGAGCCCTCTGCGCGGTAAAATATGAAGGCAAGTACCCGGGGGGAGAAGGAAAGAGACTTGTGACCACGGCTTGTCCACAAGGCTAGAAATTTTATGAGTGCTCGTTAAAGAAAGAAATAACAAAAATAACGTCGGTCAATCGAAGCAGCACGCACGCGTTGCTGGGGTTGGGGATGCGTCCGGAGTACAGGTACGTAGAATGCGAGTAGCTGTGGTACACGCGCGCAGCGTGGTGGCACACGTATACGACACGTACACGCGGCACGCTCTTGCTTGACGCTGGCAAAGCTCGCACTTCTCTCCTTGTTACGTCGCCTTTTAATTGGCGTCCCAAAGGACGCGCTACGGTACGGTCGAGGTAGCACCGATTTTTCCGACGACGCTAAGTGTGATAATATTAGGGTAATGACACTGAGTATCCCTTGCTAGGTCAGCCTATTGAACAGGTACTCGTTGGTACTCACGTGTGTTGTTTGCTTTGAGATAAAAACATAGCTTTATTCCCTTTTCCACGACGAAGGACTGAAAGGCTCGAGTTAATTCGCCTTGGAAGCCCCTGGTTTCCATCTAAGATACGCCTTCCAAGTACTACCCGTACGATTCTTATACCTGTTACCTGTACCAGGTAGTTACCGGCGTTTCCACACCATTCCAGCAATATCTTATCACTCCTCACATGAGCTTTATATACCAACAACCGGGATTCATAAACATGGTATGGTAAGCCGGATACACAACCGCATGGGCCAGGTGTTTAATGAGCGTATCACGTTTTTGCAAAGACACGTCGTACACGCCTTGTTGGCTATCACGCGTACACGGACATATATATAAATAACATGACATTAAATTCTTCCTGGGTCGGTCGTTACTTACGAGTGGGCCGCAAGACAGCTCCCCTTCGTGACAAACGGCCCAACTTTAGATGGACACTTCTTCGAAAACCTTTTAGCACTTCACTTTTTGCTGGCAGCAGCACGACTTATATAGTCTACGAGTAGTCCGTACTTTAGTTTGTCAGCAACAACCCAGACAGAGCATGTGTCCGGCATTTTCACAGCAGCAGCTTGGCCGCCAACTGCTTTGTCGGAGACATCGTCATACAGATCATCATATATATGTAGATCAGCAGGATACGATCAACTGCTGCGGTAGCGCATGCCAATGTAATATGGCTGCCGGCGCGGAAGCTACATGCAGAAGCAGCGGGCGCTTTGGTGCGCAACCATTATAACCACGTACTCGTAGTTGCTCGACGGCCGGCATTTGTACAGCACCAGGGAGAGACACCAGCATACAGACTATCAGATAAAAAACGCTCATGATGTTCTGCTGTATAATCGGCATTTTGTGAGCGTGGAGAGAGACACCATCATACAGACTACCAGGCAGAGCTCATGATGTACTGCTGTACTGCAGCGCAGCAAGCAGTACCGAATCGACCTCTGCGACGGTAGCTCGGGCGGAAGGAGTGTGGCTGCCGGGACAGAACTACCGTATTCCGTGCTCGTATGCGTTCATACTGTGTTGCTGCTGCTTGTGCTGTTCAGATCATAGGCCATTAGGTGGTGCTGTATCGTAGTTATTTGCCCGGTGAAGAGTTTTTTTTTTTACTTTCTATCTGCGCTACAGTAGAGGCACTTTTTTTTAATTATTTTACAGGAAATCCACTGGAAATCCTCTGCCAAATAAAAAAAAGTAATCAAGTCGTACCCGTACGAAGTACGTTCCACAGGGTACGAGTCTCATATATACCATACGTACACCGCCCCTATGTATATATACGAGGGCAATTTGTTTTTGGTTGTCTTCAGATCTGATGAAAAAACTGGTGGTACACATTGTCGACTCGTCCATGGACCACCACAGCAGTATAGGCTGCCGCTTTGTATTGTTTGTTGCTGCTCTGCTACTGCTGAGGTACTGCGTACTTCTCTTGCGTCGCCCGCATTTGGACGGTTTGCTGTATAGGATAGCTTTTAATGTACAGTAAATTGAAACTCATTGTAGCCACACAACTAATAATCCCTCATACAACTCTAAGTTTTGGCGGACTAGCCCAAACCCAATCACTAGCAAATTATATTCGTGCATGAATCAACTCCCATCTTACAACCACTCCAAAGGAAAGCCTTGTATATATAGATAAACGAAATATACTAAGTATACTAACTACATACATTGGATTGTCCGTGGATTCACAGAACAGCCACCACGAGGAGCGCACCAGCAGCACGCGTGGCCACATGGAACCACGGTATGGTGTTGAGTAAATGTTTGGGCCACGCTGTCAGCATGTAAGTTACAACATATACGCATATTCCCTGATCAGTGTGTTCAACACGATAGTTGTAACGAGTGGATGCAAGCATACTAACAGCTTTTGTGTCCAGACCCGACACATCGACGCCTTGTTAAATAAATCATCCTCCAGATTATAGCCACAAGCCCCACGCTAGCCAAGGTGGACTTGCAGTGAAACAAAGAGGGGGGCCATGTGAAGGACAGGGTCCCACGTATCTATCTCGCAGATCTTGTAACACACATGCATGGATAAAAATGAATGAAACATCCTGCCAGTCAAGATCTCAGATCGTAAGCGGTCCCCCGTCATTGACAAGGGTTGACCGTTCCTCGGGGTTAATCCAACGGAATGTTCTTCCGCATCGGTTCTTCGATTACAAGCCCCACAGCGTCAGAAGTCAGAATAGTCTCTCTAGCATTCTCCTTGCGAATCGACAAGAGGAACTTGCTCGACCTACGCCGACCGCAACGATGGCGACAAGGGGCCAGCGCTCCAGGATCCTCCAAAGCGAATCTACACGATCTCATCAGCTCCGGGACTAGGCTATCGTATAAGACGGTGTACATCACACTGTACGTTGTACACCATACCCACCGAGTATACTACTTGGGTGATGAAAAACATGAATACATGCCAGAACAACCACCCGATATATCACCGGAGGACATTGTATACCACCCCCCCCTGCGGTGTCATGCCTCAAAATCAGCATCACACCCCCAATAAATCACCGTGGGTGATACCGCGATGTGAGCAAGTACGCAATATCCATAGGTGTGCAAGCGTACCACATCATAATGTGGCGACCAAAAACAGGGAGGCAGAGGAGGCGCAAAGGCCTTGCGAACGCGTGGCCCATTGCTGTGGGCAAAACGTTTCTGCGGCGCCAGCGGCTGCTGCTACCGGTGTTCAATGCTCGATCACTTGTTTTTTTCGGCAAGCCACATCTGCCGCTTCTGCTGCTGCAGAGGCCGCCACTGCACAGCTCACCGACAAAAGCCAGCGCAAGTGTCTGCCACCAAGGCTTCCACAGCAGAGCCCGTCGACAAGTTAGGCACGGCATCTGCTGCTGAGACCCCCACAACAGATGGCCAAGCTAGCAGCACAAGCGTCAACTACTGCCACTACACCCCTTGCCGCCTTCCTGGAGTGTGGCAGCAGAAACTTCAACTACCAACTGCTAGCACACCCCCGACACCCCTGCCTGGTTGGAGTGTGGCAGCCAAACTCCTCTGCAAGCACTGTTATTCCACACCCTAGAGTATGCGATCCCGGTGATACGCTTTATCAAGTCCCAGAATAATCACCCACTTCATCACCGAGGTACGCTTTACAGCACACCGGGTGATTAAGGGGTTTAGAGCCCCAAACGTTCTCACCGGGGGTGTGATAATACGCCGTCGTACACGGTAGGTTCTACATTGGTGACCACCGTGGGAGTCGAACCCACGAGTACGAACATACATCGTATCAAAATCTATTGGGTAGCTTGAGAGTTGCAATGGTTGAGGATTACCCGTCAGTGAGAAATGTTCGGGGTCCAAAGTGCAACCAACCCCTAACGTAGCAAGGCTCGCAACGGTTATAAAACCCCTTTGTTTTGGGGCTTCAGAGGGGAACGTTGTAGAAATAAACCGACGGCCGAAAGCATCGGTTCACACAAAGCAACCCGGGTCGCCGAGGTACAGTGCAAGGGCATGTCCCAACACGCACATGGCATGGTGCTAGTCGTACTGCTGCGCGCTTCCACTATTTTGGAGGCCCGTAATAAGTAGTAGGCCCGTACGTACAACGGGGCGGCAAATGTCCGCTCCCAAGATATACATTTCGTACTATTAATAATAAACCTCATGGAGAAATCAGGGCGCGTGAACAGATGTTCCCGCGCAAGCACATGTGTGTATAGGGAGTCGTGTGCCCTTACAATATGCAATACCGCGCGTGTGCATACGCCAAGATCCCCCACTCGCCAGATAAAGTACCCGTCGGGTGTAAAACAGTAGCGGTTGAACGCGGGAACTGGATAACATCCCGCCGACTCCTGTTACCATCGCAGGCGCGACTCGAATCGATCAATTTACACATGTGTATGTTACGGTATCCTCCCTCTGCTGTACGCGTAGCTACGAACTGTATTTTCCACCTCTGAACAGGATGTATGGATAGACCTGCGCTCGATAACTCGTCTTGCGTTGCCAAGTTTCACTCGCAATTCGTGAGACAGCAGTTACCATGCAGTTACTACTGTAGAAGAGCGTGGTCGCACAATCTACACAACGAGTACCAGGAAAATTTCACTGATTCTCAACTTGTACGTACTTCAAATACCTACGTAAAATGCAACAGAGCTCAAGCCTTTACTCTTACTATTGAAAAACATATCCTACACTACTGTTTACTATTAAAAGTAGTTTGTCCTCAAAATTGTGGACGCATTGCTACTGCCTGCGGATACCAGTTCTTTGAGGGCTTCGGTGAAACGGCTGGTGCATGGCTGCATTTCGTCATACTCACAGCACGCAGAACAGCATGCACAAAAAACATACTGTAGTTCAACCCTTGGTGCTACTGTACATATGATAGCAGGGCTGGTATAGCACCACAGAGAACATGCTCCTTTACTGGCGAGCAGTGTCAGAGATCACTGCGGCACTTCATGAAGCCCCGAATTTTATTGTAAGTGACCATCTCGGCGCGCTGCTTCGGGGTGTTCTTCCAGTTCTGATACACGCTGTACTCATGCGGCCAAGGAATTCCGTACACCTGTCGCGTCAAATCAAAACGTGATATGAACGCCCGTTGATTAGGTGGAGGTGGGGGGAGCATTTTACACTAGTGGATGAGTCGTATATAATACTGGTCGCCCCGGTGGGCTAGCAGGTAACCACGAAGCCTGTAAGCGTCAAGAAAGCGAGTTCGAGCCCCGCCGAGTGCATGCTCTTGGGCACTTTTTCTCGCAAAAAATATCTTGACTAGCAGAAAGCGCGAGAGCGTGAGTTAGCAAAATTCGATGAAAGTCGACGAGCGTTGGGAAGGCTGAACCCTCTGCGCGATAAAAATCAAGGCAAGAACCGTAGTGGGGGAGGAGGGAGAGGATCCTACTTTGTGACCCCGGATCTGAGTTACGACTAGGGAGAGAGAGACGGAAGTGCGAAGATAATAAAAGGGATGGAAAAATAAAATAAAAAATAGAACAGAGCATGTTGACGAGAAATGTGGAGCAGTGGTAGAGAAACAAGCCACGCTTTACAAGAGCGACCCAAGAGGGAGCGAGTGCTCCTGGTCTGATTGACAACCCACAATAGATCGCAGCGTATATAGTACGTATTCCATTGGAAATGGGGAAAAATAGAGTTGGCCTCGCCACACTCCTTCGCCACGACGTTTTTGACCGTAGGACGTCTACTCTAAATGTTGTCATCAAGCCTGTGAAAGGAAGCCACACAGCGTTTCGCGGGTGGTTTAGGAAGTGCAAGGTAATTGTCGACTTAAAACGTTTGAGCATATATTCATGCGACCCCCTTCATACGCCAAGGGGGTTGGTACCCGTGAAGGCCCTCCCCCCGGAGTAGGGGCGGGGGGGGTTCCTCGGCAAGTAGCGAATACCCGTGCGGAACGTAGAGCCCAAAACAAACTGGACCAACAGCAACCACCAGGAAGGTGCAAGTGCACAGTGCGTATGCACAGTGGTGTAGTACGCCCAGCCGTGTATTCTGTGGCTTACTCTCGCCATCGTTCTCTTCCCGCGTCACTTCGCACGGGTAAACTGGGCATCTCATGTCTAGATGCGGATGAATATGGTATACGGCGAGATTCGAGTTTGTTGCTTCTACTACTTTAGCCGCCATACTGCTGTATAGTTAACTTACCTCCATCGGGACGTTGCTCCTATCAGGGTAGCTTAGCTTACCGCCATTAAGTACCGGGGAAGTTGACGTGAACATAGAGGTGCAAGTCACATGCAGTGCAGATCGTGCTAACAATGCCTGCCTGGTCGGTGAAAACCCGACATGTTACGTCCCGGCATTGTAGGGATGCGACGGTGTGTGGTCATGCGACTACGGCCATGCATGGATATCGAGTACACCCGCCCGTCCCTCCGCCCCCCCACGCCAGACAGACTTTGGCTCACCATGGTGTTTTGGCGAGAGGAAGCCAATTTGCTGAGCCTGCCGCGACAACTCGACGCGGCGAACACCCAGAAGGCATTGGTGTGAAAGCCAACGAGATCCACCAGTGTCGACCTTGCCACGGCCAGCCCGTCGGCGCACATCATCGTACGCAAGTCTTCGCCCATCGTTCGGTTCTGTTTCAAGCGCACCGAAAAAAAGCTCGCCTGAGTGTTACGCCGCATGTCTTTATTAGGGTCGTTCTTATCAAGCAACCTTCTCCCAAAATTTCCAATGTTTGTTTTTGCGCTTTTTTTTTTATTTCCCTATTTTCCAAAAATAGTTTCAAAATATAGGAATGCGATCCATCCAAATATTTTGCCCTGATAAAATTCCAAACATTCCAAATTAATCCTGATCTTTTTTGGAAACAACTATTGGAATTTTTGGAGAAAAAGTTGCTCGATAAGAACGACCCTTTTAAAACTCTTTCAAGAATCAGATGCAACGGACATATCTCTGAGAAGCGCAGTCTGACGGACTGTTCACCGACCGTCTGGGGTGAGTTATGTACGTAGACGCAGAACTCGGCAAATTCCGCACACGACTTAACCCCTTCAGAACTGGTCCCACGATTTTGGGGACAAACTACTTGAAATTAGTGTTGCATTTTTGTTTCAGTTCTGAATGGGTTAATAGTCAGCCAATTGACATCCCTGCTGCATATAGCATTTTCGTCATTTGGATTCGTCGTTTTCCTCCCCTTTTTTTCGAAACCCCAAAGTGGTTGAAGCTTTGCGGGAGAGCTCTAGGCAAAAAGTTCGTAATGATACTGGCCAGACGAGTGCTATTATACGATAGAGGTTGCCCCGGTGGTCTAGCAGGTAACCACGAAGAATGCTACGGTTGAAGTCAGGGATTCGAGTTTCGTATGGAGACTTTTATTCTCAAATAACACATACCAACTGTCGAGAGCGCCTTTTGTAGCGTGGGTAGGCATATTTTGACGAAAGTCGGCGAGGGCATAAAATGCTAAAATATTCCCGCGATAAAAACGCAAGGCACGTACGGTAGTGGGGAGGGAGGAACATAGCCTACTTAGTGACCCCGGATTTGAGTCACGACTAAAGAGGCAGAGAGAAAAGAAGAGAGAATGTAATTGGGATGTAAAAAATAGAAAGAAGAAAAAAGGTGCGTACGTGGCACTTTTGGGCTAGTAAACCATTTCTGGGCTGACGGGGCGTCTAAACTCAAGAACTACCAAGTGCCGTACATATGTCGGATTTAACCTTTTAAGACTTGAGACGTGAAACTTGTCCATCAAAATAGAATATTACAGCAACGTCTACTGCGGGATTAGAGGATGTAGAGATTGGTGTCCGAGTTTCATTGCAAGGAGTGGTACGGGACGCATGCTACGATAGAGGTGCACCATGTTTTTTTCTGAGCTCCTAACCTGAGTCTATTAGGAAAAATGTTGCAACACAAGAATGAAAGTCCGACGAGTTTGGGTTAGGGCCCGTTTTAACGATGAAAAAAAAAATCAATTGGGAAAAAAAAAAAATCAAATCCGCTCTTCATTGGTCAGGACCCGCACCACCACCCAAGATTATGCCCCAAGTTCCTAATCTTTGGTGCTGGTGCGTGTGTTGACCAATGAAAAGCGAATTTGAATTTTATTTTTCCAAATTGAATTTATTTTATACTCGTTAATATGGGCCCTTAGTTTTTTTGGCCTTTAACGAGAAAAAACAATTTGGAAAAAAAAAATATAGGCCCGAATTAACGAGTATAAAATAAATTCAATTTGGAAAAAATAAAATTCAAATTCGCTTTTCATTGGTCAACACGCACCAGCACCAAATATTATGATCTAAGGGCCCTATTAACGAGAAGAAATAAATCAATTTGGAAAAAATAAAAATAAAATTCGCTTTTCATTGGTCAACACACGCACCAGCACCAAAATTATGCCCCAAGATCCTAATCTTTGGTGCTGGTGCGTGTGTTGACCAATGAAAAGCGGATTTGAATATTTTTGTTTCCAAATTGAATGTTTTTTTTCTTCGTTAAAACGGGCCCTAAAGACGCGTGCTACGGTAGAGGTAGCACTTTTTGGCTGAATCGTTTTCTGAACGATCGGGCTCCTTAACCCAAATTCGTCGGACTTTTCATTTTTGTGACGAATAATGTTTCAGAGTATACTTCGGTCATGAGATTTCTCATCCGGCAGCACTTTTATTTCCTCCAAAATCATTTTTTTTCGGTGAGGTATGAGCGCTCCTTAAGTGAGGAGCTCAGAAAAAACATGGTGCACCTCTATCGTAGCATGCGTCTCGTGGTCCAACGACTTTTCTCAGAAATGTTTTCAAGAAACAAAAAGAAAACTCAGTCTCAAACTCTATCGTAAGCACGCGTCACGGCACGGGGGGCAAGATAATCCTTCCTACCCGTACTGCTGGGCGCTCGCTCACGCTGCTCGTAGACGGCCGATCTCACCAGAGTTACCATTGTCGTTGTGGTCGCCATCTGACGTGTGCTACGATAGGGAAAGGTAAAGTAGCAGTTTTTGACGGAAACCATTTCTGAATGACGGGGGCTCCTTAACCCCTTTAGGACTGCAGTCCCGTTTTGGGGACAACCCACTCTAATTCTAAGTAATTTGTCCACATAACGGGACTCCGGTCCTGAAAGGGTTAACCCCAAATTGTCGGAATTTAATTCTTGTCTACGAATATTTAAATATTGTACAATTTGGCCATGGGATTGCTCATCGGGTACGAGTACGAGGCAGTTTTATTTTCCTCCAAAATCAGTTTTTTTGGGTGAGGTATGGAGCTCCTCAAGTGACCACCCTCGGAAAAATCATGGTGCGACCTCTACCGTAGCAAATGTCACCTCGGGGATCCCAAAGGGGCTAGACGTAACACACACGTGTTTGGGAGGGGATGCACATACTTCTTCTCAAAACCAGTGTTTGGGAGGGGGTATAAGAGGTCTTCAAGCCAAGAACCTCAGAACATGGAGTTGCACACGTACACTACTCTAGCACGCGTCACTTACCGTGTGAATGTGGACGTTGTCGTCGAGTTTTCCCTTCTCCTGCACCCACAGCAGCGCTTGCACCACGGGGTTGAGGGTTTGCGGGCGATCGGCGTAGGTGACGATGTCTATGCGATCCCACGGCATGCTGTGCATCACGTCCGCGTAGAACTGCAGCGGTGGCTGTTTTCGCCGCCATCGCCGACAGGTCGGAAAGAGCATCAGACGGAGGCAAGCAACGTTCAGGATAATAACATGCTTAAAAGTACCGACGCATGCAACGGTAGGGGCTCGCCTGCAATTTTTCCAGGCCCCGTCAATATAGGAGCTCTATGAGTATCCCCTAAAAACAGACATAATCAAAATTGTGTGCGCTTATCCCGATGAGCCATCTCGTGGTCTAGACTGGATCGACCTACCTACGTAGAGTAAATCGAAACCGATTGCAATAAAGCATGCCTTATTCGGGGAGCAATGCGACGGGACGTAGGGGTGGTGGCTTATTATCTGAGAGCTCCCCACACGAGGAAACTCAACATATCACCCGAAACTTGATTCCGAAGAAGATTTGTTTGCGAAGCCCAACCAAGGTCTTCTACGTATGCGCGACGAGCCCTAAAATAAATACTAAAGTAAATATTACCGTATGTGCCAACCGGTAGTTGCTCTCTTGAGGAGCTCCACCGGCCAGACATTATTGCCTCAGAAGGCACATACTATCTGCAACCCCTACCTACCTACCTACCTACCTACGTACGTACCTACCGTGGGATGGGCCTTTAGACGCGTGCTACGATAGAGGTACGACGTAGCACATTTTGGCTGACATTTCTTCTGAACGACGGGGGTCCTTAACCTCACTTCTTCGGAATTTCGCTCTTGCGTTGCCTCTTGTTCGCTTTATACCTAAGGCCAAGGGGTTTTCATCATCGGGTAGCACTTTTGCTTTCCTCCAAAAACCAAGAACAGTTTTCGGGTGAGGTATCGAGCTCCTCGAGTGACCACCCTTGGTGTACCTTTACCGTAGCATGCGTCTTTGGGTAGATGCTTATTTGAGAAGCCCCATTAGTGAGAAATGTTTTGGCCAACACAAGTGCTACCACCCCTGACTCATCCCACGGTCTTTGGTAGAGATTGAACTTTTTTTTGGCTCAATATTTTCTGTCCGGATATTTTCTGTCCGGTGGAGCTCCTCGAGTGAGCAACCAACCAAGTACTGGTTCGTTGGTGCGATACATTCTTGGCGTTCTGTTATTTGTTTTAGGGGGACTCGCGCATAGAAATCGTGGTCGGGCTTCGCAAAACAAACTCCTTTGAAAGTTCATGTTTCGGGTTTGAGATATCGAGTCCCCTCGTGGGAAGAACTCATAAAATAATAGGCCACCACGCCTTTCGTGGCATTGCTCCCCTACCGTTGCACGCGTCGTTATACGCATTCCACGGGGACTCCCGTGGAGCCTCAGCTTTCCATGGGGATTCACAGCATGCTACGGTATTCCATGGGTGGGGCTTGCCGTAGAATCCCGCGAGATAATCCCCGGCATCCCACGGTGTCCCGCAGGATGCCGTGGGGGTCCCGTGGGACACGATGACAGTCCCACGGGATATTATGGGAACCCTAGGGTCCCGGTCATAAGCGGATGCGTACTCGTATTGACCTTGAATGGAGAATTCCGGCTGACCAAAGACGGCACTGACAGCGTGCCAGGTTGCTGTACTTTACCTGTCCATAGTCGGCCAGGACTTCATTGTCGAATATGTCCCCGGATCGGATGTGAATCGCCAGGGTACCCGCACCCTTGGTTGCCCCGTTCTGCTTTCGGCTCCCAACAACCGCTCCCGCCTCTTCATGATCGAGTCCGCCCCCCGTGCTCTCGTTTTTTTTTCCCTCCCCTTCCTCGGGCATGTGGCACAAGTCGAGGCCCTTCGGGAAGTAGTATGCAGCCTCGCACCCGATAAGCCGCGGGACCTTCGCAATGCATGCTCTGAGCATCGGAACGTTGTGTGGGTGACCCGGGGTTTCCACTGCGAATTTACAAGCGAAACATTTTATGAACAGACGGAACGGACAGAGGTGATACAGGGACGAGGTGGGCTCAATGAAAAACTCGACTCTCGCGAGGAATATAATACAACGCTCACCACGCGCTATCTGAGCGTCTGCCGCAGTCATAAATCACAGTCCAAAGCAGAGGTTTGTTACCCGAACGCGTTTCCGCCGGCATCGGAGTCTTGTCAGCCCGGAGCTCAGCGAGAGTGACCCCGCGCACTGAATTATTATTCAACCGGACCCAACTAGTGGCAGCGCCCTTAAGAAAGAACGCACTATTAACAACTACAGTAGGGCGCTGCTTTTCCCGTTCTCCATGGCACGGAAGAGTATTCTAAGAACAGTAGCAAAGAAAATAGAAAATAGCTACTGTAGCTTTGAAAACGTATCAGCGTGGTTTTTCCATGGACGTATCCCTCGGCGTTTGCACTCACTCTCCCTGTTGTCGAAAAAAAAACAGTTTGGAACTTCGTCCGAGGAAGTCTGATATCTTGCGCGCTATACGGCAGACATTCGCTGCCCACTCAATACAACAACAGGCGCTCTGTATACGACGAATCATTCCGCTCGCGTATCGCGCGTGTCTCACGTTCGTGCATGTGGAATGCCCTGGGTCCAGCCCACGTGATGTCAGCCGCGCAAGTGCTCGAGTTGAAGCCCTCCACGTCGGGGGCGTTGGAAAAGTCGAACCACCGGGGGCCGGGATCGCCTTCGCTAAACACTCCCGGGGCCAGGACGTCGTCTTTGTCAGGGAGCACCACCTGTACTTGGCAGTTGGTTGCACGGTGCGTATACAAACGCAATGCGTGCCCCCAGGGTATAGGGTATTGCGGCGGGAAGGGCTATCATTTGGATTTAGCAGTTCGTGCAAATGAACTACGGACCGTACGATAATCGTAAAACATGTATTAATACTAACGGTCGACACTATATCCTAGGTGAAATATTTTAAAGGATCGGTCGACATGTTACCTTTAATGCATTTGTTTGGCTTGCATTACTATGCATGGTATGTATGCGGTCATTGTCATGTTTGACATGTTAAGGCTATAAGTCTTCGCCTCGCGCCAATCAAGCAGATGTCGTGACCAACGTCTTAGCTGGTACGTCTCAGGACCAAATTATGGTATGGTATGATATGTGCCACTATGGATGGTACCTCCGCCCCCTGAATCTTTGTGCACACCATACATTCGCTAACGACACCATCGAGGAGGCAGATCAGTTCGTCGACGTTTGCGGGCTGCTGCGCCATGATATATGTCATATCCCTAAACGTTCACCCCGCGACAATAGAGAAGACATGCATGATGAGTGTGCTGCGTTTCAAGACTATATCATGGTACGAGTATACTATGTATATTTATGAATGGTGCGAGCACGGGCATTGTTAGATACCAGGCACCAGGTATATACCTACAGTAGTATGTTATATGTCATGTGGCTATGTGCTCGCCTCGCGTTATGTCTTGTACCCGAAGACAAACGAAGTTGGCGCCAGAATCATTCGGCAAATGGTATAAACGCGCACGAACGATCGCCCTCTCAGTAAACTAACACCGTCTAAAAAAATAGGCATGTTCTAACTTTCTAACCCGTGATGAAGTTTGTTGTTGTTGAAAGTGATGCACACGGAACACACGTTACAAAATTGAACATTAACAACAAATAGCGGGGTGCGACCGTCTTGTCAAACATCGGCCCACCGTATTGCTGCAGTCCCCGGCAACGCGTGTTGGCATACTGTACCATGTCTCGAGATATCTGCAATATATATATGTTGCTCCCAACATTGACGCATGCATGCGTACAGAGTTACAATAGTACCCATAGTTTCAGACAACAACGCGCGCCAAAACAAGAAGCGATGGGACAGCAGTTATGACCAACGCACCAGCTTCGATTTGCAGCAGTAGCCAAGCGCCAGGTTCCGATACGCGCTGCTGAAGTGGTTGCCCGTGCGGCAGAATCGCAGGTGCTCCACAATGACAACGTTTCCGGGGCTGGAGGTGTCCAGTTTTATCGCTAAAGCCTCCTCCTCAGTGTCGATCGCGTACGGACAAGCGTAGTCGATGGTGGGATCTACCTGTTGCTCGCGTAGCGCTAGGCCACCTATTTACCCGAAGCGCAACAATCGACAGGGGGGGGGGGCAGGTAGGTGCTGAAGGGGGGCGCTTTGATTGGCGAATTTTCGCTTCCTCCCCAAAAGGTCAATAACGTGACCAAAATACTGTAGCAATACACCTACAACAGCGCCGGTATCGGTGTACTACTACTAATACTGTTGTTGCTGCCTCGTGGAATTATGTGCGTTGCCCCTCAGCCACGGCGCGAAAGTTGTCCCGGCTACACGCTGGTTTCTCATCGGCGCCAAAGTTGGCGATTGTCCACATCGCTTATTACTACTCTGTCTATGCGTGTTTTTCAGAACCAACATGTGCCGAGTTGGCGTTACGTTGGTTACCCTACTGTGCTGTAACACTTGCTGTACTGCTATGTAGCCACAGACAGAGCCGCCTGCGGAAATAAAAAGTAGTGTTTCGCGATACTGCAGTGTGATCGACACTGGTCTGCAGAGACTTGGGGGTTTGTCCTGTGTGACGAGGCATTGCCGATCTGAGGTGTTCCTTGGACGCTTCCGGCATGGGTGTGGCTTGCCCTTCTGGATTAGTCCATGAGACTTCGAGAATAATACTACGTATACGACCTGGGTATTGTGATATAACGATACTGCCCGTGTATATAATATGTGTGGGTGGAGCCCGTAAGATGAAGGTGCTGTGTGGTACTCGTACGTGTGTGTGGAGTCTGTGACAACCAGGTACGAGTCCTCATGCGTCCTCCCCTTCTTTACGACATAACGGCGGTCCTCGTGGCATGTGAAAACGCCCGACAGCAGTACATATACAAACAAATAATCTCCTGTTTTTGACTAACCAACAGGTACTCCGTTTACCACTACCTTACCACTACCACTACTACCACTACCACTACCACTACCACTACCACTACTGCTACCCCTACTACTACCCCGACCCCTACTGCTACCCCTACTACTACCCCGACTACTACTACTACTACCACTACCACTACCACTACACTACCACTACCACTACTACTACCACTACCACTACCACTACCACCACTACGACCACTACCACTACGACTACGACTACGACTACGACTACCACTATGACTACTACCACTACCACTACGACGACCACTACGACTACCACTACCACTACGNGCTTGCCCTTCTGTATCGTATTATATATGACACGTCGTAATACACCAGGTAGTAGGTGTACGTGGCCTCGTATGATAAGTATACATGATAGGCTTTATGACAGCTCGTACAGCGTGGTACTCAATACTCAATGACATCAATACGAAATTATCATTGAAAACAGCCCTTCATCATACAATTTGTTTAGTCAATACCTGGTACCTGGTACTAAAAACCCGTGAATACGTCGTACGCAGCTCGCGCGATCGAAGTACTCGTATCCCACGCAGCTCGCAGAGATGACTTTCGACGAAATCCTAATCCTCGATCTCACAGCTGTCGTTTTCATTTTTTATCCACGTCGTATACACTTACGAGTACTACGACACAGCAGTCTTACTGAATGATACAACTACGTACGTACCTGGTACGACTTTACTTTTAACACGGGCATATAATCAATAATAAGTAATACACACCTGTACTACGACTACTACTATTCAAATACTACCACCGCCACTACTACCGCCACTACTACTGCTCCTACTACTACTACTACTACTACTACTACTACTACTACTACTACTACTACTACTACTACTACTACTACTACTACTACTACCACCACCGTACTACTACCATTACAACTGCTATTACTACTATAATACTATTACTATTTATTAGTATATACTATAATGTATTATATCAATGTTTAAATACATGCTTGGTACTCGTAAAAAAAACATGATTGCGAGAGCCTCATTATGTGGTGTTTGGGGTTTGGGTATCTTGGATACACATGATACATCATCAGTGTTTTTATTGGAGTACGCGTATTGTTGTGTTTATTGTCTTCTGCCGCACCAAATTCCGTTGCATTTTGTTGCGGATTTTGAACCGCGCCGATGAACTCCCGTCGTAATGCAAAACGTTAATATACTTTCCCCGTGTGGCGCTATCAGCTACCAGCGACTATCATCGCTGCCAAGGTCTTGGATTCGATTCATTGACCGGGCAGCGTCAGCCGCAGAAACTTCGTCACACTCTTTCAAATTCTCGTTGTACGATTAGTAACCGTCAGCGTTCAGTGTTGACTTCTCACAGCCCAACGTGAGCCCTTTCGCCACCCCTGAGTCCGATGATTGTGAGAGCCGCATTAGTGGCTTTCAATACGATCAAGGTTTTGCTGTGTT
Organism: Saccharina japonica; assembly: GCA_008828725.1. Lineage (NCBI taxonomy): Eukaryota > Phaeophyceae > Laminariales > Laminariaceae > Saccharina > Saccharina japonica. The sequence continues at coordinate 135,383 of MEHQ01003498.1, forward strand.
TTATTACTCTTTCAATAAACGGTCACGGTAGTATTGATAGTACGCAGATATTCATACCGTCGTATTTATGTACCAGGTACTACAGTATAGAATACGCCATGATATGCGTAGGTACAATATAACGCATGCTGCTGGGTAGGTTTTCAATACGTTTTTGCGCCACTCCCCGAGGCACGTCCCGGAGGGGAACCTTGTATGTATGTACAATTGACTATGAACAGAAAACAAGTCCTGTGACAATGAACAGGGTGCAGGTGTTGCTTTGCTCAGGTTCTCGCCATCAGTTACTCCGTGATCACAAATCAAGTAGGTCCTGTAGTACAAATCATTACCGGCCTTTGATGGCCTTCCCCTGCTTGTCTATTGCAATTGCTACGAATATCACCTTTTGTTTTGCTCAATCCTCCAGGCTTTCCCGCGTGACGGAGGAAGTCGTTGCGAGGCCTGAGTTTGGGCGGGCGTGGACATAGTAGGGACAACGTTGGATATAGGGGGTGAGAAGCAAAGCATGCATGATGTGTCGTTGTTCCGATGAGCTACGTACCAGACGCCTGGCGGGATATATCGATTATATAGCCTAAACCAGAGGCACGTTTTCAAATTGTTTATTATCGCAGTCTTGCTCAGCTCAGTACAGCAGCAGCGCAAGGAAAGGCAGCCTGAGCACCCCGACTTGGTTTGACTCGGGGTGTGACTATGTGGCAGCAGTCAAGCGGCGGGGTTGGCATGGTATGGTTTTGTTGAGAAATGCTATAGGCAGTTACAGAGCATATTGAGGTAATACCGTAGAAAAGACTCATCCAAACATACGCTATATATCCATGTTCACATACGATCGTACATGCTTGTGCTTAGAGCCAATATTTAACAAGACAATCCAGATATTCAAAGCTGATACCTGGTATGTATATTTGCGGTTCAAGTAAATAGGTAATTGCACTGCATCCTGAATAACGGGATATTCAGAAGAAACTTCAGCAGTTCTTTGAGACTAGGAGTCGCAACGACAAATCGTAGAGAGACGTCGCTTTTTTTTTTTTTTTTTTTGTCCATCCCATTTATTATCTTCGCCCTTCCTTTCTCTCTCCTCCCTAGTCGTAACTCAGATCCGGGGTCACAAAGTAGGCTCCTCTCCCTCCTCCCCCACTACGGTTCTTGCCTTGCATTTTTATCGCGAGAAGACTTCAGCCTTTCCTTCCCTCGTCGACTCGCATCGAATTGCGCCTACCCACGCTACTATTAATTGGCGCTCTCAGCAGTTAATTCCGTTTTTTATTTATTTATTTTTGCAAATAAACTCAAAAGTCCGACCCACGTGAGATTCGAACTCCAGACATCAACGTTCAGAAGCGTTCGAGGTTACCTCTAGACCATCGGGGCGACCGACTCAATTGTACCTGTAGGCCATCAATATAAAATAAACTGGAGTGTTTGCACGCCCTCACGTTCACTCTTACCGTCTGCATCTGAACCTTATCACAGTAATCGTCCTAAGCTTTTCTTTGTTGGTCATAACCGCCTATTTCATGCAGTTGAGACCGTCCCTTCGGGAAGGCTGTGTGTTGATTGTTGGAAAGAGGTTGGAGTAGGGCCATTGTATAGTTTCGCGGAGTTGAGCTTGAGTTTTTCGGCACTGCTTTGAGGTTTTTCGGATTTGAGTTTGAGTTTTTTTACACTGATTTTGGGTTTTTCGGATTTGAGTTTGGGTTATTCGACACTGATTTTGGGTTTTTAGGACTTGAGTTTGAGTGTTTCGGCACTGATTTTGAGGTTTTCAGATTTTAGTAAGGGTTTTTCGGTACTGATTTGGTTTGTGTTTTTGAATTTTGGATGAGCTTGATGTTTTCACAGCAGGGAGGCAGTTGATTGGTTCTATAGTGGGTCCTCCGAACTTCTGTGTAGGGAGTAACGTAGCACCATAGTATTACTTGTAGTGTCGTGACAAGAAGATTTATGTGTTGGATGATTGTGAACCTACTTGAAGTACGGCATATAGACATTATTAGCATGACAGTGTGCTGCGACTAGGGAGGCTGGTCATAACCGTTCGTCATACATAAGTCGCACACATGTCTGATATGTCTGATCGTGGATACGTGTGATTTATTTAGCTGGATGTTCCGCCAGACAGATGAGTTTGATGGTGCGGATACGTTGATTTGGGTAACTGGAGATTGCGGTGGGATTTAGGTTTTTCCCGAATGGTTTTAGATATAAATATCATCTGGATGCTGGGACGAACGGATGGAGCCCCCTTCGCCCCCTTGACTTCAATTGACGTTGGCTTCACTTCACTTTGGTGGTTTCTAATATACACCTGGTTCAACATCTTCTCTCTCGCCTCATGGCAAACCCCCGGGTGTTCGCCCACTGCCCCTCGTAACCGAGACAACCCCTTGCACGGGGTGATCGATTATTCTTGCCCTAAAACGGTCCCTTTCAAGCAAGACAACAAACTGCTCACATTCTCGGCACAGAGCACCGGCCCCGTCAGTCTAACGACTGCCAACGCCAATATTAGCAGCTTGCTGCGGGACTCGGACATTCTCAATAGAGTTCAGTCTCGTTCAAGCGCAGCGCGCTCATCGAGAACCCTTGTGGGCCCGGAGCTACGAAGGGTGTTGTACGCAGCAGTTCAGCGTGATTTTTATCGGCCCGACATAGCTCGATTCCGCGATTTCAGCGGCCCGGCACAGGCTCGGGTGCGTCAGGTTTAGCGGCCCGACATAACTCAGTTCCGTGATTTCGATGGCCAGACCCGCAGTCGGGCGCGTGGTTTTCTGCTGCCCGATACGGACTTGGGATTGTGTTTTGCTCTTACTTTAATAGCCTGCTGTAAAGGGTAGACTCACTCCTTGCTTGGAGTGGTCGTCATGGAGAACGTTGCGTCAAACAGCACCCAAGCGGTACTAAACACCTGCCTTAACTTCGACGACAGGAAGAAGGACGCGTTTCGCGAACACAAGAGCAATGTTCGCGTCTGCCGTTGGCTTCACAGAAAGCTCGTTTTCGACGTTATTCATAGCCCAGCCATCGCGTACTCTGGGTACCACTGACACTGCCACGCAGAATGTTGTCGCCGCGCGGACGTGGAACGGAGCCAACCAAGATATCTAAAGCGTTCAGTTTCTCACCGTACCCGGCTCCACCAGCGTCGTTAAGGCGTTCGACGGCAAGCGACCAGGAGACGTAGCGGGGCACGAACAGGCGGCTTGGGGGGCTTTGACTCGATAATTTTGACAGCAATTACACTGTGGAGGCTGGAAGGTCGTGCCGCGAAAAGCTGGTCGACACGCAGATGGAGCCCGGCCAAGACCTCGACGACTTATCGTTTTGGACGAATGATGCGACCTCCTCGAGGAAATGGGGCAGGCGGTGCACGATAGGCGGTACTAGACCACCATTTATCACGCTCTCTCTGCCGAGTACTACTGTAGAAGATTCCTAGGTCAGGTTTTGTAGGGTTTGTGGATTTAGGGTACGGGCATGGGAGTGTTACAGAACTTACAGAAGTTCCGGGTACGGGTATGAACGTGTTACAGAGTTCACAGAAGTTCCGGGTATTGTGATACAGGCGTACAGAACTCACAGAAGTTCCGTGCGGGTCTATAATAGTTGTACCCTTACCCCGGGTATCGTGGCACGGGGCGTACAGGACATACAGAAGTTCCGGGTACGGGGATAGATGTCGTACAGAACTTCCAGAAGTTTCGGGTACGGGTATGAGAGTGTTACAGAACTCACAGAAGTTCCGGGTATTGTGGCACGGGCGTACAGAACTCACAGAAGTTCAGTACGGGTATAAAAACGTTGTACCCGAGGACTCGATTTTGTTTGCCTGACCGGCGTGAACCCGGCACGGAACACCCCGGCATTGTAGGGGCACCAAGATAGAATCAGGGGGCGTATACCCCCGATTGGTGATGTTGACCTTTCCAGTTTTATTTTTACCTTCACATAGCGTGTAGAGGGGAGCGGAGGGCTCCAGACTATCTGTTTTTGACTGGCTTTGATCGCTTCGCGGACCCTTCGGGTTCCACTTTTATTTCAGTGTACCTTTTTTTGGGTAAGTTAGCCTGTGACCACGGGAATCGACCGTGTCAAGTGTTGGATCAGTACGGACAGATGGAGGTACTGGATAGAGAGACCGGCACGGTTTTTAATATGAAGACAACAACAACAACAACCCGTACCCCGGGTATTGTGGCACGGGCGTACAGAACTTACAGAAGTTCCGGGTACGGGTATGAGTGTCGCACAGAACTCACAGAAGTTTTTTGTAGGGTAGTATTACCCGGGAAAAAACCCGGGTATGGTTGTCTACGTAACCTACAGAAAAAATATTGCAAAGTATTCATACCAATACCGTACAGGACACCTAGTAAGAAATATACAATTTGGTCCAGGCTAGATTTCTTATTCGAGAGAGGGTGCTTTCTACACTGTTTTCAACATAACGATCCCGAATTTCTTATTCTCCTTTTAAATATCAGCCTGACTTTCTTTTTAGCCTGTTTCTTATTAGGTGTCCTGTACTGTAAAGCAGTAGTACGGACACCATACAAAAAACAGGAAAGCTGGCCAAAGCTGCATTTCTTATTCACGACAGGGTGCTCTCAACGCTACAATAACATTAATATAAACGAATCTCGAAGTTATGATTTCCTCTAAATATCAGAGTGGCTTTTTCACTATTAAATAATACCCTGTTTATAATTTCGTGCCCCGTACTGCTCTTGTGTCCTCGTAAAAGCGCCGGTGAACCGACAAAAAATAATAACCAAGAACAGGTACGTACGAGTAGGTATTACGTGCGTATAATGCGATGTGTACGTACGACGTGAACTTATCTGGTACTAAATACGATTACGATACGTGAAATACGTATAATACATACGGATAATATATATATAACATGTCATATCATACGCACCTGTTACACAGTCTAATACGTATCAATATTATTAATAGAACGTATCATTTTCTTCTTTTGGCGGCGAAATATGCAAGAAGAACAAAAAAGAACCATACGAGAGTGGTACTACTGTAAGACCGTACGTGAAAGTATGGTCTGAACCCGAATAGATACTGGCACCCCAGGTATTGTGACAAAGGTATACCCTTACCTGGGGTATTGTGCCAAAGGTCTTACAGAACTTACAGAAGTTCCGGGTACGGGTATGGATGTCTTACAGAACTTACAGAAGTTCCGGGTTAGGGTATAAAACCCTTACAGAACTCACAGAAGTTCCGGGTATTATGACCAGGGCGTACAGAACTCACAGAAGTTCCGGGCAGGTACAAACACTTTGTACTGGTACCCCGGGTATTGTGAAAGGGAGTACATAACTTACAGGAATTCCGGGAACGGGTATGAAGGTCGTACAGAACTTACAGAAGTTCCGGGTACGGGTATAAAACCCTTACAGAACTTGCAGAAGTTCTCTGTAGGGTATTTCCCGGGTAAATACCCCGGGTATGGTTCTGTAGGTACCCTACAGAACCTGACCTTGGAAGATTCGAAGCGCCAGCTGCGAGAAGCGAGACTTTGGACAGGACGACACCCGGACGACACCCGGTACATGCCAAACACCAGTTACGCTGACAAAATTTCTTGCCCTTCCTACGTTAACCCGACCACAGGCCGCGGCATTGCCTTGCAGGCGGCGGGGCACACCAGCAGCGTAGTGCAGTGCAACGACCGCAAAGGCATCAGACACCCCATACAAGACTGCGAATCATGAAGGCCAGCGAGCATCGTCAGGGGCCCAATCAGTGGGATCAGCACGCTGGACGCAAACATAACACGTATCATCCCGCAAATGCACCAGGGGGGAGGTGACGAGACAGGGAGACGGTAGGCAGTGGTCGAGGACGCACAACGAATCGGACTACTGTGAGGACAGAGGACCAAATAGTGCTGACATTGGCACCAAGTACTTTCAATAAGCACAAGCATCATAACGTCCTCAAGCCGATACATGGGTGAAGGGCTTATAGCTGAAAGCTCTGGAGAATCCTCAAGCCGACAAGTGGATTCAGGGCTTGAAGTCGAAATCTCTGGAGAATCCAAAGGCCCGAAAGGTAAGGTGTCTGCTAGTTTTCTTCCCTTGGTATTTTCGCGCGCATCGGAGAGTTGTCTTATTTTTTATTTTCTTGTTGGTATGAAAACCACTAGCTTAAGCTACTGAGCTTATAATTCCTGTTGTTAGCACATAATTGGTGTAAGGTTGATCTGTGTTCTGTGATATATATACTTCGGGTGAAGTATATTCATATTGTTTTCTGTTACTTTACGTTTTATTGTACTTCACAAGCTTGACAGTGCAAGAGGACGCATATTTGGAACGACCGACAGGTCACTGCACAAGCTTTACTGTATAAGGATGGCGAAAGCTTCAACGTTTTAGGACGGAAGGGGATGCACCTTAGGCACGACAATCCGTCAATTAAGGTATTGGCATATACGTTTTATCATTTGTTCATTGTAGTTTGCATTGAGGGGTAGTGTTGAGAATTAGGCCGTACAGGACCTTTTGAGCCAATGCTTCATGGGGTAGACTCCTTGAAAAGTCTATCAGGTACTAGTTACGGGTATGCGTAATACGTATATAGAGTTCATCATGTTATAAGTACATAGTGCGAATCCTCAAGTAAGTGGAATTCCTCCGACGACTTTTACTTACGTGGCACGAACTGGGATGTTCCCATCTATGGTATGGGCTATGGCAATAAGAATATCACATCGCCCATGACATACGCTCCCATCTAGTATGCACAACTTTTTGATTGATGGTGTACAGAGTAGGTCCAACAATTTCCAGTAACATGTCCGTTGATCTTAAGCCTCTCGCTCTCGTTTGGTTTTGCGCGTCAGCGCAGAAACGTTGTGCATATCATATAAACTACTTCCCTACTACAGTATTATAGTAGAGAGGTAACTGAGGCAAGGTGGCCTCATACTTGCTGCAGGCCGTGTGTTGTCGGAGAACGGATTGAAGAAAAAATTGGAATTTGAAGTCCCGCCGCACTCAAAACACCCCATCAAATCCGCAGCAGTCAGGTGACCGCGACCACCTCGAGACTGAGTGCGACGAAAAACGTACCACGCGTTAGCCCATACTCGCCCGTTTCCATAGGTCCCAGGTTTGTGGAAATCGGCCTCCTACAGCTCTTGCCATCAGTGATAATGGCATACAACGCACACAGACAGCACACAGCAGATAGACTAATTCTATACGACGTACTGTAAGCCTGTACGCACCATAGTATGACGAGGATGTTTTGCCTACAGGCAATAACACGGCCCCATGAAAGGCAGTAATAGTAATAACAGCATAATTTGGAGGTTCGTGCAAAACTCAACACATGGCATTCAAACGTTGTGGCTCTCGGCGCGCACATATATGTAGATGTATCAAGTTGACGTTTTTTGGACATCGACATATTTTTCTCTTCCGGCCGGGGGTGTTCTCTCGCGTTCTCGGCCGCGGGGCACGCAGGAGGTCCGCGTGTACACATGCCTCAAGTTTGAGCTGGTCTTGACTATTCATGGGAATGGTTGGGTCAGTTGGTTTCTGTCCTGACCTTCCAAACGAAGTTGTTGGTTGGATTAATCGGTCTTGTCCTGATCTTCCAATTTTTATATTTGACTCTGACCTTGTCCATTACTAGGAATGGTTCGGGCAGTGGTTTTTGGCTCTGATTTCTAATAGGAATTGTTCTAACATTTAGTCTAAGGTCTGTCTATTAATAGTAATATGTACGAACAGTGGTGCAGGCAAAGGGTTTAACCCTGATCTGGCTAAATTTTATGTTTTAGTAAATTTAATTTAAAGGCAATACATATGATACATGTATCATGACGCAAGAGGTCGGCTCTCAGAGGTATTGAAGTCGATTTCGTACCAGGTTTAGAGCCGAAACATATCTTGCATGATATGAGGTCCACCTCTGGTTGCGCTGTTCGCTGGACGTGCCTAACCTTGCTCGCCCCTCCCGACTCTCGGCCAGTGGCGGCCTCGGCCGCGCCCGCTGCTTGCCCTGCCGGAGCGTGCTGAAATCGGGTTTTCGGCAATATTGTTGTTCCGACATATCAACTTTCTACTCCTACGTTCGAGTACGTACATACGAATCGGCCTGACTGCAACGCGCCATGTTCTGAACGTTTCAAGGGCTCAAGGCTCAGCAACATCATTCACTTTCTTCTCTTTTTTTTTTTTTTTGTTTTCCCCCTTTTTTGCTGTCTATTGCCTGTGGATACTTTACATTTCCATGGGTTTTGTCTACCAATTACTCGTGAGATCCTCGGGCACTGCTTGCTCTTGTTGTTGTCTGGACAATTCCAACCCATAAACAATCGCCGAACTCAATTGCATAGACAAGTTCTATTATTAGATAGCACTCGAAATGATTTGACTGGACAATTCCAATGAATGCATGTCACTCGAAATTATTTTCCTGGACAACCACGACACATAGACCTCGCTCGTCTATGAATTGGAATCACTCGAAATCATATAGTTGGACAATTGCATTTAACATTCGAAATCAATTGTCTCGGGGCAATTCCAATTTATACACAGTACCCGAAATCAACTGTAGGCACAATTCCAATTTATACACAGCACCCAAAATGAGTTGCCCGGACAATTCCAATTATTATACTCGTAGTATTCTTATTCTTTCATCGAAATTATTTGGCCAGAACAATTACAATGGCTGGACATTTGGCTGGACAATTCCGGTGAATAAATTCGAAATCATTCGGCTAGACAATTGCATTTATCATTTGAAATCAATTGTCTCGGCAATTCCAATTAATAGACAGCACCCGAAATCATTTGTGGGCTCAATTCCAAGGAATAGACAGCACCCAAAACGAGCTGCCCGGACCATTTCAATCAGTATACTTCAATCGAAATTATTTGGTAAGCAAATCCAATTAATAGACACCACCCGAAATCAATTGTAGCCACAATAATAATAGGTGTTGTAACAGGAAGTAGGTGTCCAAACAATTGCCCAGGCAATTTCTTCACTCGAAATCAATGGTCTGGGCAAATCAAATTAACCCATACGTAACTGAAAAAAAGCCCCCACACTAATTCCGAGTATTTTGTCCCCAAATTCGTCGGAACAGTTCTTAAGGGGTTAATATGCTTCAATCAAATCATTTGGTTGGGTAATACCGATTAATAGTCAACACCCACAAACAGTTGTGGACACAGCAGCAGTAGACTATTAATCCTGAAATAGGATTTGTCCAGGATGTGATTATATACTTCTTTTTTGTCCACCCCATTTATTATCTTCGCCCTTCCTTTCTCTCTCCTTCCTAGTCGTAACTCAGATCCGGGGTCACAAAGTAGGCTTTTCTCCCTCCACCCCAACTACGGTCCTTGCCTCGCATTTTTATCGCGAGGAGATTTCAGCACTTTCTTCCCTCGTCAACTTTCGTCGAGTTGTGCATACCTACGCTATAATATGCGCTTTCGACAGCAGTTGGTGTCATTCGAGAATAAAAATCTCCATAGCGAGGGGGGGGGTCTTTCTAGCGAGCAAGGCTAGGCTCACCCTCAAGCGGACCGATACCTTCTTGCTGCTGCGCACCCGCCGCGAAGCGTGTGCAGCGGTAGAGTTGGATCGGCACTGGTGCGTTAGGCGCAAAAGTTCAGATGCACGGGCCTTTTTGGCCGTCGGTGTAGACAGCAATGTCCATCTCACTTTTGTGCGCGGAGGCAGACGCCATCAGAAAGGTGGACGGACACTATGTACACGGCCCTAGGTGTGTTTGCTAGAGGGAGCTGTACTGTCTCAGTAACCTGGCTTCGCCATCAAAGGAGGAGGGAGCGTGTGGCGACGAGCTGTTGTTCGGACTGGTCAATCCCTTCAGCGCGAGAAATTTTATTTTCCAGACCAAGCACCCTGAGTGCAACGAGGGAGAAAGCGAGGAGCCGACTGGGAAGGACAACAACGAGAGCGAGTACGGACGGAGCAGGTCGAGTGTGGTCGTGCTAGGACTGGCCAAGTGGCACCGGAGCGGCGCGCCGGATCACAGCAGCACGCCGCAGCAGCAACACAGCAGCGCGGAGCAGCCATCCGGAGCACGGACGACATCGACCCGTGACGAACGGACAATCATTTTTGTTTTTTTTCGTTTTTTCCCCTGAATTTCGTTGTTGGGTCTGTGTGGATGACGTCACTGGTTTTGTAGAGAGACGCGGCAGAGATGGCGCGGACACCCCGGGTGCCTTCATTGTGTGCCTGATCGTGGAAGACCCCTTCAATGTGGAACGATTCCTAATCAGTGTCGATGTTTATAATGCTGTGCCTAACACAGACGTTCAGGATAGATTCGGGCAATTGTCAATTGACGTGATGGCTTTGGTTGGCTGTTCTTTTTCACTGTGTGCCCGCGGACTGTCATTCCGGCAGCACTTCAGACAGCAGCTGCGTGCTCCATCTTGTTCCCACGCCTACCGTGTGTTTTTGTACAGACAGCACTTCAGACAGTAGTTACGCTGTAGTCGGCAAATTCATTGGTAAAGAGTGGGAGGGGGGGGGGGGGGACGATGCTGCTGTAGTCGAATGGAGATTGCGGGCGTGTAGTTCAGTTTTGGACACGCATAACATACTGTAGGGATTTTAGGTGTACCTCTTCGGACTTGTGTATCCTTTCCCTGCTAAGTGTACGTGTTCTTTAGGATTCTCTGATGGCTCTAGCACGTTTGTGACCACGGGCCGTGATCTTGCTAGATCAGACTATAGGGATTAGCAACTGAAACGAGTTTAATGTGAAGATAACAACAACAATACAAGGAGACTCGAACCCCCGACCTCCAACGCTAACAGGCTTCGTGGCTACCTGTTAAGACTACCGGAGCGACCGATGTACTTATTAATAGTATATATGCGTATCATACGTAACGCGCTCTTCGCAACTTTGTACGAGTATCGTGTTTGCCCGATGTCCGATCCATTCCAATCATAAACTACTGTAAGAAGACACGCATCGTCTCATCTTCCTGACATTACACGCGACTGATTACAGAGACGCAGACCCCCCGCCAACGCCTGAATCTTACCTCGCCCTTGAACTATTTGCTGGGTACAGAAAAAACGCCGTCGCCAGGACATACCACCGGCGGTGGCATGCAGAATATGTTCTTGTTTTTGTTCTGGGGATCCCTGCCGTCCTCATCCTGATGGCACTGTCGCAGTCCGATCCACCGCCTCTGCGTCGCCGCCGGGTTGTCTCTGGTGCGCACTCGCACGCTGTTGGCCTGAAAACGTGGCCGGCGCCTGCTTTATTTAGCTCTTCTTGTCGTTTTGTAAAAAAAAAAACGAAAATAAACGCCGGTGCGGTGCGTTTGGCAGCGTTTACCGTTTATGGGAGACACATAATACATGTAATATCATACGTACTACAGCGAACAGTCAGCGACCTCCGGTCGCCCCGGTGGTCTAACTGGTAGCCACGAAGCCTTTTGGGCCGGATGTCGAGGGTTCAATTCTCCCCATGGGAGGTTTTTATTCTCAAATGACACCGACTGTCGAGAGCGCATATTATATCGTGGGTAAGCAAAATTCGACGAGAGTTGACGAGGGAAGAAGTGCTGAAAAATTCTCGCGATAAAAATGCTAAGCAAGAACCGTAGTGGGGGAGGAGGGAGAGGAGCCTACTTTGTGACCCCGGATCTGAGTTACGACTAGGGAGGGAGAAAGACGGAAGTGCGAAGATAATAAATGGGATGGACAAAAAAAAAAAATGTTGAGAATTTCAGCCTGAGTTTGTTTTAGTAATAGTTAATACTCGTATATACATACGAGCTGGTTCCAGAGAGAAACAGAAGATAGCTTCTTCGGGAAATAAAAAACGGAATACATCACTTTTTCGAACACTCCAGATATCGACATGACGGCACCGCCAAGGGGAACACATCGGTGAAGAGTTTTTTGGCGTACGAGTTGTAGTTCGCGATATATGGTCATATTGGTATTCATCAGGGAGGCGTTATTCCATAGGGGATAGCTTTCCTGCAGTAATCCTATAGTAAAACCAATATTATAATAGTATTCAGGCCATGTATCGGTCAATACGCCGACTTATTCGACGTTAGAAGTCTTGACAGGATCGCATCAACAAGGGGAAGACGTCCATGTCACGTTTTTGCTTCCTGCGAGCCTACCAGGCTGTGGTAAGAACCGCCTGCCAAATTACTAGGAAAATGTATTGAGCAAATTTGAAACCTTAGGGGAAAAAATACACTTCGCGGAAATCACTTTTGCAAATTTGAAACCTTAGGGGAAAAAATACACTTCGTGGAAATCACTTTTGCACCCTGGTGTTCATAAGAGTTGCGGAACAAAACTTTGACTGAGGGATTGTTCTTCACAACATTACGAAGGGCTCCTAAAGTGGCCTTTTTGAAAAATAATATCAGAATAATGAGTTTACGAAGGCTTTTCCATACGGAGTGGTCTTAATATAGTAAAGGCGACGCAAGAAAAACGGGTTACCTCGCCAGCAGCAGAGCGTCAACATAATGCACAGCAGCAGCTGCAGCAGCTGCAGCAGCAAAAAAGACAGAAGCAACAAACTGCACTGCTGCATCTTCATCTAAAGCCAAGGATGTGCGGACAAAGCGTTTATTGTGTAGACGAAGAAGGAAACTAATAACAATAAACATTGTGCACGTGAATATATACGAACTCTCGTTTTATGTTTTACCATGATGCTGCCACCTGCTGGTCGAACATTTACGTACAGTACCTCCTACCTCATTATTAATAGTACGTACTTCTATGCCGGTGTCTTCTTCTTCGTGTTGCTTCGCCTGTGCAGCAGTTATCTGTTCTCTTGGGCACGCATGCTTGTCTTCTAGGGGTGCTTCTGACTCCGTGCATTTCATAATTCGTTTTATTGTCTTTTCGTCCTTACTCTTTGGTTTGGCTCGTGTCGATGTGTTCTCGTATCCGGTAAGTTGACGTTTCACTTGATTTATCCGTTCATTTACTAAGTTTAATTTGTTTGGGTTTTCTCTGTCTCACAGTCTGTGACCACATAATACTTTGTATCGCTCTAAGATTAGGGATCAGGACAATGGATGTATGTGATATGACTGGCCATACCATTACATGTACTGCTGCAGTTAGGTTGTAAAACGCATTACAGGGTACAGTAGAAATAACGGGTTTCCTGTGAAGACAACACAAACTGCTGTTTCATACATATATATATATAAGTAGTGGTACCCCGAACTATGCCAGGGCAGGGCCGGTATAGCGAACAAAAACAATAACACAAAATATTAACTGGGCCACGACTCACACGCTATAACGCGATCCATTGATCAGGTAAATTGACACACTATAATATGCCGGCATCCACGCGGAGCCCTTGTAGCAGACAAACACAATACAAAACAAAAAAACAGGGCTGACCACGACGAACAGGTACGAACGCAGCAGTCATCTACGTACCAACCGACCCACCCACACCGACCCACCGACCCACTACTACCGGCCCTCATAAGAAAGTGCCCCACAAGAAACTCAGCCTAAACATTACGGGGGAAATAAGAAAATCGACAGATATTATACTGAAGTTAGTCTGGGACACACCCCTTTCTCAAATAAGAAAGTCATCCTAAGCCCGATTTCTGGTTTCTTATGAGCGGGCCGGTACTGCTGTATGTGAAAGCCGTTCCAAACAGTCAGTAGTGAGGGAAACCGAAAACCGCAAATTAGCGCGCGCACCTGCCGGTAACTACAACAACAGTAGCAATACTGCTATATGTCCTGCTTGCTGCAATACCTGGTATTAATAGTAGCCACCACGTACTTGTCGAGTAAATATTAAAGCACGACTCGTAGCCGGGAGGTAGGAGGAGAGCACGGACCGTAGCGGGGACGTGGGAGGAGAGTCTGCTATATATGTGACCCCCGGATCTGAGTTACGACTGTTAATATATGGGAGGGAGATATTATACGTATAAAAGGAGGCCGAAGATAATCGATGGGAAGAAAAATACTATCTATACGAGACTCAGTATAATAATAACTACACCGCCGTAGAGAGCGTTGGGTTCGCTCGGGGGTGCGGTCACTTTTTTACGACAATATGCTTTCGGGCATATCTATTAAATAGTCGAGGGGCTTCCGGAAAAAACATGAAAATATAATGATCGACTTTATTTTACTACTCGTATATACGAGTAGTATACCTGGTAAATATTAGTCGTGTTTTTAGTGTAATACAATAGTTATGATACAATAGTAGCACACACTTATATACCTACCGACGTTGTCAAGAGAACCAGCGCTGAAAAGCAATCACACACGCGAACAATATGTTGCTTTATACGGTAATAACCAGCCAGCGACGTATGGACTGGTATACTACCCGGTTTCCCGTTTCCCTTGCTCGTTTGGACTCTTCAGCACTTGTCGTATTTGATAGTTGCGTCTCGGGTCTCGGTTCTGTGGTTATCGGCCTATTCTGTGTTATTTGAATCTTGATTGACTTATTCTTACCTTGTTTGTGTGTGTCACTTTCTCTGTCTCACCCCCCTGTTGGCTGTTCGGAGACGATAATAATAGTACCATACGCTACCACTTGTTCGAGTAAATGGTTGGCATATAGTTAAGTACCCTGTTCGGAAACTATCCCGAACCCCTGAGCCAATCAGACCAAAGCAACCACTAATTAACCAGCGTTATTATCTTGATCTCGTGCACAGCAGTGTGACTCAACCATTGCATAGCATCGGATAAATAAAGTCGTAAGCTCTTTCTACTGGATACACCACCCAACTCACCCATCCATATAATAAGATGCCGTTCAATCTAGACTATAATTCCTCTGGCTGGGGCATCGAACCCTCAAAAGCTACGAGTACAGCAGTACAGCAGGGGTCCCCCAATAAGGCGTTGGTGTGCCAGAGCAATATGACCGCCTTATAGAGGGAAGCCGCCTTATTCATTCCAGGTTATGAGTGTGATTCCCCAGTCGCGCCAAGCGATTTTGACCGCCTTATATCGGGATACCGCCTTACTACTCAGACCGCCTTATTGGGGGACCCCCACTGTAGTAATAATATTGGATAATACTCGTGCTCGCAGTACCTGGTAACTCAGATCCGGGGTCACTAAGTAGGCTCTTCTGCCCCCTGCCCACTTCGGTACTTGCCTTGCATTTTTATCGCCGAAAATATTTCAGCGCTTTCTTCCCTCGTTGACTCGCGTCGAATTCCGCCTATCCACGCCACGAAGGTGCTCTCAGCAATTGGTTCCTTTTTTATTTTTGCAATGAAGTCAAAATCTCACCCCGGTGGGATTTGAACTCGGGTACCAATGCTATAATAGTAGCTTTTGAAGCTGACCACTACAGTAGACTACCGGGGCGACCGGTCATTTTTATTTTTTATTTTTTTCCATACCTTTTATTATCTTCGCCCTTCCTTTCTCTCTCCTTCCTGGTCGTAACTCAGATCTGGGGTCACAAGGTAGGCTCCTCTCCCTCCTCCCCCACTACGGCCACGGATCTACATTATTTGACTTTTTCGTGGCGCGTGTCGCGTTACGTGTCGCGGCGTTTCGCGACATTGTTGTGAAGAATAACCACTACACCAGCGCCCCTGCCAAAAAGACAGGTCCCATCAGGATATGATCCCATAAGAGCCTTCTGGTTAAAAACCGTGAGGAGCGAAGCGACGAACCACCCTATACCGGTGCAGGCGCGAAGCGCAAGGTCTACCCTGATCCCACCGTAATACCGGCCAGTAAACCTGGAGACTACACGTCCCTTCCTAAAATGATGATCTACGTGAACCTCGTCACGCTCGTCGCGGCAGGTGTCGCGGCAAGTGTCGCGACCGTCCCGGACACTTGTCGCGACACCTGCCGCGACACCTGCCGCGACACCTGTCGCGACACCTGCCGCGACTCCTGTCGCGACACCTGCGGCGACACCTGCCGCGATACTCGCACGCGTCGCGACACATGCCGCGACACTCGCCGCGACACATGCCGCGACACGCGCCGCGATACTTGCCGCGGCAGACATCGCGACACTTCCCACGACACACGCCGCGACACGGGCCGCGACATGCCGCGACAGTTGCCGCGCGCGCCGCGACATGCCGCGACACGTGCCGCGAAAAAGACAAATAATACACGTACACTTAGCAGGGAAAGGATACACAAGTCCGAAGAGGTACACCTAAAATCCCTACAGCATGTTATGCGTGTCCAAAACTGAACTACACGCCCGCAATCTCCATTCGACTACAGCAGCATCGTCCCCCCCCCCCCCTCCCACTCTTTACCAATGAATTTGCCGACTACAGCGTAACTACTGTCTGAAGTGCTGTCTGTACAAAAACACACGGTAGGCGTGGGAACAAGATGGAGCACGCAGCTGCTGTCTGAAGTGCTGCCGGAATGACAGTCCGCGGGCACACAGTGAAAAAGAACAGCCAACCAAAGCCATCACGTCAATTGACAATTGCCCGAATCTATCCTGAACGTCTGTGTTAGGCACAGCATTATAAACATCGACACTGATTAGGAATCGTTCCACATTGAAGGGGTCTTCCACGATCAGGCACACAATGAAGGCACCCGGGGTGTCCGCGCCATCTCTGCCGCGTCTCTCTACAAGAACGGTGGAAATGAGGAGCGTGACAGACGCCTTGAAGTGGTCAAACTCCTAACTGCATTAAGCTACTGCGTTGGCGGTTCTTCTCTTGTTGCTGTGTTCCTGCAATTGACATTGATTGGATCGTTTTGTATTTTAAGCGATTTGTGTCAGCACATAAACCTTTTTTGGGTCATGCGCAAGTGTATAGGTTGGTGGGGGTTCGTTGTGGGTTGTGGGTGAGAGAGTAATAGCTGGGTGGGTCGGTTGATCCCTGGGCCGGTTGTCCCAACACCATCCACCAACATTTCTAGTCAAGCGATGTGCGTCAGCGCAAAACCTTGTACAGCAGTGGACCGTAGGTATACGTGAAAAAAAAACAAAATGGCACAATGGTTCCAAGATCAAGTTATCGTAAAAAAATGAAACAAAATAAAGAAGGAAAGCAGCAGCAGCAGCGGCCGGAAACGTCGGGCATCATATTTGTGTACTCGGCAGGTCAAATACGTACGTAGGTATACGTGAAAAAAAGGAATAACAAAATGCAAAAAAAAGTATACCTTATACAGCAGCAGCAGCAGCAGCAGCAGCAGCAGCAGCAGCAGCAGCAGCAGCAGCAGCAGCAGCAGCAGCAGCAGCAGCAGCAGCAGCAGCAGCGGCAGCAGCAGTAGCATTTGCAGTCCGAATCGGTGGCCTGTACGATGTGCAGTAGATACCAGGTATCCCCCCGATGGTCTATTAATAGAGGTAACCTCGAACGCTTCTGAACGTTGATGTCTGGAGTTCGAATCTCACGTGGGTCGGACTTTTGAGTTTATTTGCAAAAATAAATAAAAAACGGAATCAACTGCTGAGAGCGCCAATTAATAGTAGCGTGGGTAGGCACAATTCGATGCGAGTCGACGAGGGAAGGAAAGGCTGAAGTCTTCTCGCGATAAAAATGCAAGGCAAGAACCGTAGTGGGGGAGGAGGGAGAGGAGCCTACTTTGTGACCCCGGATCTGAGTTACGACTAGGGAGGAGAGAGAAAGGAA